>JAAMXP010001750.1:43916-67053 GCA_019693395.1 Ettlia oleoabundans | reverse complement strand
GGATGGGGGTGACTGGGACCGTAAAAAGATGTGCCGGCTGGGCCCCTGCCTCATTATTGTGCTAACCTGCCCCAGTGGGCATGGTGCACTCCTGGGAAAAGAAAACGGCAATGGCACCACATGATACCAACCCTTTACTCCCCGACTTGATCCAATTCAGCCGTGTCCAATGCCAGGCAACTTGCTGCGCATGCAGTGGTGTGTTGCTGCAAGGTGTGTGCTGCCCTGGGGTGGGCAGCAACGGGGCAATGGGCCCACCCCAGGCCTCACCTCACCCCAGCAGGCTGCCACAAAAGCCCAAAGCACCAACCACGCATGGCATTGGTGTTTAGGGCTGGCCCTTGTGGGTAGGGTTTAGGGACCATACTAAAAAATTCCTTACTAAAATTGTGCTTTTTGCCCCAGCTCCTTGCATGCATGCTTTTCTTTCAATAAAGCACCCAACCCCACATATCTTGACCCCAAACCATGCATCATGCACCAAGACACGACAATGCATACCTTGCCTTGCCACCACAGCACCAATCATGCTGCCAGCTGGGGGCCCAGTGCATGACAGGGAGCTGTGAATGGCAGTTACTGTGTCGATTTGTGTCCAAATGGCTGTTTCCCGGCTCACCACCATTTCTGCCCGCCTATGTCATCCCCTTGCACTCCCTGCCCATCCCTGTGCCTCACCTCTGGGTCATCCACAAATCCCTGGCGGCTGTGCAGGCAGGTGTGGTTGCTCAGCAACTGCACCTCCCCCGGGGCCAGCTCCCAATCCAGTCGCAGCGCATCGCTCCATGCAAACTCCTCAAACACCTTGATGGCCTGCGCAGCGCATCACAGCACACAACAACCATCATTTGTCCATCATATTGCGAATCGTGCCTTGTGTGGTACTGTAAGCGTCAGCCCAGCAGGATCGACACGGCTCATAAGTCTGCAATCCCACCGCCCCCAGGAGCATGCGCTAGATTTTGCGCCCAGTTGCAGTGTCCCTCTATTAATATATCACACACACTTACAAAGCAGCGGGTGAGAGGGGAGTGCCTCACCTCAAGGTGCGCGGGTGTCAGGCGCGGCACCTCTGCATGCCTCTGGCTGAGCATGTAGTAGTTGGAGGAGAAGTTGACAGACAGGTGCCCCGCGTGGAAGCTGCAGAAAAAGGAAAGGCGGGGAAAGATGAGTGTGTGGGGCAAGGGAAAGCATACTCCTTCATGGGTAGATGTAAGCGCAGTTGCTGCGGGTGGAGTGGGCAGCAGCCGTGCCGTGATCGAACGCCAAGGCAGGCGCGTGAGTGTTCGACAGAGCTCCGCTCACGCAGTGCTCGAGTCGTGCATGGAGCAAGCAATCGCAGCATGCTGGCACAGCATGCTTGCTGGAGCTTGGAGCCGGCTTTCATGAGCACCCAGTCAATACAGCACTCACTTGAGCACGGGTATCTCGAAGAAGGGCTTCTTGCCTGGCGGCACCTCGCCCTTGCGGTCGAAGTACCAGGGCTCTACCAGCACATCAAGCAGGTCGGGCCTCCTCCTCAGAATCTCGTTGTACACAGTGTGGCTGCAAAATAAGGCATACGGGTAAGGTTTAGACAGCAGGGCTGGACAGGGATTGACAGCACAGTCTATTGCTGACTGCACCAGCGGAGACACGAGGAGTGTGGAAGCTTGACATGGTGGTGTGGAGGTCACCTGCCTTAGCAAAGAAGTGAAGGAGAACAAGAAATTGATGGGGTAACAGAGCAAATTTGAGAGGAGGGAAAGGGTTGGAAACTGGTTCTGACCAGAAGCTTGCAGCAAAGGTCCGCACAGCCACCCCAGAAGCTGAGCCATCCATGTTGCCAAAAGTTGTGAGCATTATCCAGCCCCACATGCCGCCCACCTGCTGCTCCAGTGTGAGGCGCCGCCCTCCTTGGCGGGAGTCAGGCACAGCAGCGTCACCACGTCCGCAGGACCATCGTTGTGGATGGGCTGCAGATGCAGATTGGAACCCAAGTTGCAGCACTTGATCTTTATTGCATTAGTGTGGAGCATGGGTGCTTGAGGGCAAGAGATAAGCAGACACCCACACACCCTTTACTACACCCTTTCAGCCTCAGGAGCCACCCACAGCCCGCATTTCTGCAAGGGTGGTTTGATTTTCCGCATGTACCTGCGCTGCTGAAGTTGCGTAGAGGCGGGTCTCTGGCTTGTTTGGGTCCTGCCCAATATCCTTGATGTGCCCCACCAGGTGCCCCGCCTTGTTGATAGGGCGCACGCTGCCCCAGTATAGGCCCATGGCCCTGCAAGCACAGATAGGAAACACATTGGAAAAGACGGAAAGATAACATTCAGCTGCCCACTTAAGAGACTGCCATTGGTCGATGCATTGAGATCCCTGCAAGCAAACCACCGATGTGGGTGCACTTGTTTGCCAACCTTGGCGTGCCTGTCTTGCAAGGCAACCCAGCCAGCTGCCCACCCAGCCGCATAAGAGTACGTCAGCATGGCTGACAACCAGCCAGCACCAATATGCAGCAAGGGCTTGCCACCATGCTCGCACCAGTATGCGAGCACGGCTTGCTCCGGGGTCCAGCGCCAGACTGGCACGCCACTAATCAGCTGGAAGCCACGGCCATGGGTGACCTCACGCAGCAGCGCACGCAGCTTGGGTCCCAGCGTGGGCAGCGGGAAATCTTCCAGCACTACGTCCTGCATCCGGAGTGGCAGCATGGGGGAAGAAGGGAGAAGCCGGTGGGTGAACACAGGTCAATAAACAGCGGGCCAGCAAGTAGGGCACTCACCAGGCAGACAAGGAATGCATACAACGGCAGGCAGAGGGGTGGTGCAAATCCTACCGATCCTCGTGCGGGCTTTCTAGCACCCTACGATGTGCTGGATGCAGCACCCAAGACCCGCAAGAAAGCACGCAACCTCAGCTGCCTGCCCTTCCTACCTGCACAGCCTTGCCAGTACGCTCTGCCACCGCCAGGGCGGCCTCCAGCTCCGCAACATCGCTCTCTGTCAGCGGGTACACCCATTCCGCCTTGCGCTCACGCATCTCAGTAGCATACCAGGCGCTGGGTTGCTCTATGGCCTTGCCCAGTGCCTGGCCAAACCTATAGCACCAGGAAGGGCATGATGATCTAAACCGTGATTGCCGGTGCACGCCACATTGGCTAGCGCACCTCACACCTCCGACGGCCGGCACCGCCGCTCTTGCGCAAGAAGCAGGAGAGGCGGCGGGTGCCGAGTCTGGGCGAACGCAACGAAACGGGTTGTTCGCAAGCAACTCACCCCTGCGCTACGTTCTGTGCCGTCTCGGAAGCCATCGGTTGCCGTTGCGTCAGAAAAAGGTGAATATGCCGGGCAGCTGAAAAGTCACGTGGAATAGAGCACAAGGCGCGAGGTACAGCGATAAACGCGCGAGCATGAGCAAATGTGCCTGCACTTGTGCGCAAACCCCGTGCGAGCGCCACGTTGCACGCTTTTGAGCCTGCAAATGTTTTTGCCGGCCCGTGCAAGCAAACATCATCTTTGGATCATCCGGCTTTGGTCACCACTCTTCGCTATAGCTCAACCCGCTCTTCGGTCAACAAGCTTGAATCTGATCGAACCGCCGCCGATCACTTCACCTTATGGCAGCCCGGACAGCAGCTTTGCCCCAAGTAAATTCCTTGAGCTCGCGTTCAGCCATCAATCGGCCCGTGGGGTCGGCAGCTGCAGGTCCTGCGTCGATCGCCGCCCTGGGCGCGCCCGCAAGAGCTCTGCCAGCAGCGCCGCCACAGCTGGCGCTGTACCGGCAAACGCTCCACTCCTCTCTTCTACTCTCCAACCTACGAGAGGTGACTGGCTGGATCCGCAATGATGCCGACAAGAAGCAGAAACAGCAAGAAGCAGAGGCATTCAGCTGGCGCTGGAGGCTTGCGGCAGACGTGTTGGCCACCCAGCACCCGGCAGGGTTGCAGGTATGCAGACGCGGCCAATATCGCACTACCTGTGTGATCCAATTGGTCTTATCAGCACTACTACCTTGAAAAACAATCAGGGTTGGTAACAACATGGCACTGCGACTCGGTCACGCGGCTGTGCTGCTCTGGTGCCTCGGCGCAGGATGTCGCCGCTGCGGTGTGCCTGTGCGAGGGTATATACCGAGCAGTGGACTATGGAGAGGACCAGGCTGAGGTGGCAATTCGGCGACTGCAGCGCCAGCTGCCAGCTGCGCCCCGCATTTCCGCCGTGCAGTGGAGCCCGCCCGGGCAGGAGCAGCGGTGAGGGCCCTTTGCATGCACCTTCCCCCTGCTGGTGCCGCTGTTTGTGGTGGCTGTGCGATGCACCACAGCCCATAGAGGACCACGAAATCTAGGCCTACTCGAGTGTGGCAGCAGAGGTGCGATGCCCTGATGCCCTTCTCTGTTCTTTCATTCTCCTGTCATACCCATCCTTCTGCTTGCAGCTACGTGGTCGCTGATGCCGGCGATGCACTGGTGGTTGCGTTTCTCGGCACAAAGAGAATTGCTGATCACCTGGTGAACCTGCGCCTACGCCATGCCCCCGTCTTCAAGCGCCACAGTACAATCCCAGCCCTTGGGGCCACACGCCATGCCAGCAGCGCAACAGCCGGGGACAACTGGGAACACTCGACAGGCGCTCCTGCTGCGCACAGCGGCTACCTGCAGCGTGCAGCAGGGGTGCCGGTGGAGCAGCTGTATCGCCTGGCGCAAGTGCAGGGCAAGCGTTTGGTGCTGTCAGGTGGGGTTGCGGTTGCATTGGCTGCCGTCTCCTTGATCTGGCTGCTTGTGTGCTCACAGGACTGGTTGTTGTGTTACAACAACGCTTCAAAACTCCCACCACCCAACGCTGTGTACTTTGTAGCAGTCAGACCCTCCCCGCCGCTTTCTAGTTTCCCCCCAATGCCTTCTGCGCAGGCCACTCGCTGGGTGGTGCGGTTGCCACATTGTGCGCTGTGCGGCTGCTGGACGCGCTGCCTGCCGAGCTTCACCCGGCTGTGTCCTGCATTGGCTTTGCTGTACCGCCTGTGGGCAATGCTGAGCTGGCGGCGGTGGCAGAGGAATGCGGCTGGGACAAGCGCATCACAAACTACACGCTTCCTGAAGATTTCGTGCCGGGCCTAATGGGCCTGTTTGGGCAGCAGGGCGAGGCCAGCCCTGCGGCCGGCGTCGAAGTTGAGGTCAGGGTCGGCACCGCTGCCATACGCAGCGGCGTGCCCATTGCGGGGCCAGGCCAAGAGCGGGTTTGTTGTCGCTACGCAGGCAATACACCCCGGAAACGGCAGGCAGCAGCAGTGGCAGAAGCAGGAGCAGCAGGCGCCACGGCAGCACCGTCCCGACCTGTGGTTGAATCCCATCATGGCCGCACTTGTGACCCTGGTAAGCTGCAGCAGCTGTAGCAGGGAGGTAGGTAACGGCTGTCAGTGTCATTCAGCACGTTTCAGATCATATACTGCATTTGGCTGTGTGCAATCCTGGGCCTGCTGTAGTGGTAGTAAGGCAATGCCTTGAGGAAACCTCCCTACTCCACCTGCTTGCCCTGCAGACGTCGGTGGTTCTGGGCGGTAAGGGCATGCGCCTGCTGGCCGCAATTGCCACGCTGCCCAACCACCTGCTGCACCAGCGCGTGCCTGTGGGGCGCCAGGTCAGCCTGCCAGCAGGCGCCATACCGCGACCACCCCGCCATACACATGAGGCGCAGCCATACGACCCTCTGGTGCCCTCTCACGTCACTGGCGGCCTGGCAGCGCACAGGATGGTGACCTACCGACTCCGTATTGCCGCACTGTATACTGCCTCGGCCTGGGCGGCCCCTGCTGTATGTTTCACAGACATGTGCCATACCCTCCTGCTGCACACTGCCAGGCTGCCTTGCCTATATGCACTCACACTCTTCTGCCTGCTGTGTCTCGTTGTCTGATTTCTATCTAGTCCTTCCCCCCACTTGAATGCACACTCCAACCCACATTTTCGCATGATCCCCCAGCCAACACTTTTTCCAATGCTGCACTGAATTAACCTGGTACCAACAAATCAAGTAACTTGATTCACCATACCCCTCCTTGTTGCCATGTTTTAAAGGACTGTAATTTATTGATATCTTCTAAGTAAGCATTGCTGGCAAGAATTGGGAAACTAACAGGGAGGAATGGGCTTGGCGGCAGGGACGTATCAAATGCTCAGCTGCACTCCTAGCAGTGTACACCACATGTGCATGCAGAGAGCGCCTTCGGCCATATGATTCCATTCAAGCATAGCTGAGCGGGTGGGGGCAACCGTTGCATACATGTGATGTGGGCCGTGCTGAGGACATGGGCCTGCCAATGATGCAGCGCTTTCACATACGCCAGCATACGGTGGGGATGGACGAACAGCAGTACCATGTTAAACGACATTACTACCCGATGGGGTAGTAACTCTAATCTGCTCACAAGCAATGGGGTGCCAGCTGGAGCACCTTGGCATTGCAATGAGGCCCTTCATGCTTCCGGAGCTGTCGGTAGAATCATTCAATTTAAGAAGTACATTGAGGTTTGCGCACAGATCAAGACTGTAACTGGAAACTCAAGAAGGTTTAAATGCCGTGTCATTGACTGGCTGCTGTAGGGCAGATCCACCTGGGCTAACGCCAACTGCGTGGCGGGGAGTGAGAGACAGGCGTGCACAGAACTGGCTGCCCCAGCACGCCGCCAGCCTGTCGCCGCATCTGCCCTTCCGGTCACCCATGCGTGTCATCCTTCATTTTCGTTCTCCCGAGTCCTCGTTGCAAGGCATCTACTCTCAATGGCTGCTATGAACCAGGCAGGGAAGATTGCCGTCAAGGTTCGTCTCGGAGTGCGTCGGGCTCCACCTCAAGCGGTCGTCACGGTTTCGGAGACTGGCACCTTGACCATGTGGCCTTGGACAATCGGTTCAGGGTTGCGGTAGGGTGCCCAACGCTTTACACACCCGCCCCTCACTGCCGCCCACTCAACGTCCGCCTGCCACATGTTCTCTCGTCGGATGCAGGTGCACTCTACCTCAGGCCTCCGGGCCACGCCTAACTCCACAGAAGGGGGCCTGCACGGCCGCCAGGTGTACTGCGTGTGCGAGGTGGCCGGCTATGGCCGCCTCGCAACCGAGCCCCGTCCCGTCGGTGCTGCGCCAGACGACCCCACGATTTGGGAAGAGGTATGGTGGGCCCCAGGCTGGTGCCGTCCCCGTTGCCTTGCAGTCGTACTGTTGCATGTTGGGAGTCATGAATGAGCGGGGCAGCTTGTGAACTGCAGATATAAGAGAAGTGGGGGGGCCAGGTTCCACCTAGCTTCCAACCCATCCAGCGCAGACCTGTACCGGTCGCCTCTGGCTGTTTGTTTGCATTTTGTCCCAATACATGGCTGACTGAATTCCTGGGATTGTTATTGGCTGTCTGGCTGCCTGGCCGGTTTCTGTGCCGGTCCCTCCCATCAGGAGCTGTCTTTTGAGGTGGGGCCTAGCGAGCACCCCAAGCAGCTGAGGGCAGCGCTGTACGCAGTCACAGGGAGTGATCAGGAGGAGGCGGATGGGCAAGGCCAGGAGGGCGTGGAGGGGGATGATGACTTCATTGGCAGTGGAAGGTGAGGTCGCATAGATCCAGCCTGCCTCAACTTACAGGAATGCTTGCATTCGCAATGGTGGCAATGCTCTGCCTGGGGCATGCCCCTGTTGCTAGGAAACACTTGGGTATGATGGAAGATTTGCTACGTGTTGGTGCTTCCTTGGTATGGCCTTAGTGTGCCTCTGTGTTTGCTTCCAGTTGCTGCTCAATCGAGCCACAGCACCGAGCACGCCGCCTCTGCTGCGCGCTCGCAATCTCTCTGCTTTCCTCTGGTGACATGCCCCGCCCCACACACCCACATGTATGCATACACTGCCCACACGCTGTTGCAGCATGAGCCTTGCACATTTAGAGGAAGTGCAGCAGCAGCGCCACGTGCGCATCCCCATAGTCACTCCAGCTGGCACACACCTGGCTGACCTCAGCGTGGACCTGCGCTTCTTCCACACCCGCTCACTGGGTATGCAAGGAGGTTTCTTCCCTACACGCTCAGTGCAGAAGGGGCGGGGGGGGCATGAGCTTGTGCATGCACATTTACATGCTCTGCCCAACTTGCTGGTCATCGTGCGGTGCATGCCGGATCAGGTAGTTGTATGTGTGTCAGTACTACACCGCTCCTTTTCCGCATGCAGCACGCCAGCGCGACCCGACAGGGCGGGAGTTCATTGATCAAGAACTGGCAGCGGCAGGGCCCACCAATGTAAGCGCCATGAACGCGAGAGAGTAGGCTAGTCATGTGAGAGGGGCGTGATCTCACGCAGCATGTTTGTGCCAACCAGCTGGCGTGCGCAGCATCGTCTTGCCACCGTGAATTTATTATGTTGTGCTGCCGCCCATGCCCCCCCCCCCCCTTGCCTCCCCACTGCAGGCGGCCAAGCTGCTGAACGAGCGCTCCCCTCGTAGTCCCAAGTCGCCTCGCCGCCCCGGTTCCCCACGCATCAAGCCACCCCCGCATGTGAGTCCTACTTCCGGCACGTGCTTGCCTTATGCACACGCTCTGAGCTCAATGTATTGCCGTCCTTCATGTGGCTCTGCTTGCGACTGGCCTGGGCTTTTTTACCCGTGATCATGTGATGCCTGCAGGACCCGCCGGTGCCGGAGCTTCAGGCCACCGTGCGCTCAACGCTGGTGGGAGAAGAGTGACACGGTTTGCTGGTCTGGTAACCGCAAGGTACGAGTCTGCCCAGGAGGCGGGTAGTTGAGCAAGAGCCCACAACAATGGCGCTTGCCAGTCTGTGTTACACAGGCGAGTCTCTCGGCAACAATGGATTGGAGCAAAACACGTGTTCAAATGGTTGACATGCGTCTATCAAACGGTACAGGGCAGGGCTGCGTGCACATCATCAATTATTATAAAAGGGGCATCACCGGCCTCGACAGCCATGGAGTATCAGTGTAACATTTCGCCAACAAGATGTACTTTCCACCTGGGTTGGTTTGAGAAGCGAAACGAATGAAACAGCAGCATGAATGGGGCGTGTCGACACAAGTTTTGTTGGCCATTGCCAAGGGGCCCAGAGGGAAGGGGTTCAGGAAAGAATGGGGGGCAGGGCGGCGCTTCAGGCAGCCAAAGAAAAACACAGGATGCCAGGCAAAACAGCGTGCATAAAGGGTCCGGCTGGGAAAATTGCGTGCATTGCTCACAGCAGTAAGGTTTGATTCACATCGCCTTCAAAGATGGAGTGGCATGAGGGCGACGTGCAGGGGCAGGCTGGATCAGCATACAACCATAGTCTTGTGGTCAAGCTGGGTCCAACATTATAGGCGGACAGTGAGGTATATTGGTGCTTATCGCATCCCCACCTACGCTTGGCCCATGCCCTTGGCAGGCTAGGTCAGCACTCATCCCATGAGCCGCCAGCCAGGCCGGGCATGAGCGCCTGCGGCCGCGCATAGCGTGCCAGCAGGGGCACCTGCAGGTGTGGCCCGCTGTAGCTGACGCAATCCACGCTGTGCTTCATGATGAGCCCACTGTCGTTGAAGTGGAACTCTGCGGTCATGGCAGGGTAAGAATGGGGGAGGAAGGGAGTGTAGCGGTTAGATGAGGGGCAGCATTACACAGAGTTGCTGACTTTGAAACATGGTGTGCTCATCAATCATGTGTCACCCTGGAATGCAGCAGTGCTGGGGCAGAGTGACAGCAGTAATGCCATACCAATCACGCTTGCTTTCATTGCCAGCATCCGCAAGACATGAAGCCACTGAGCCACTGAATGGCCTGGACAGAATTCGTGTACAGCGGCAGCACGCACCCGACACGCCATCCAGGCTGAGCGTTGCGGATCCTGTGGCCACCAGCCCGTCCAGCAGCCTAGGTGATGCTCGAGCAGACCACCGCACGCACACCACGCCTGGCTGCCGCTCCCACATACGCAGCAACTCGACCTGCAGAAAGATAGAAGGCTCGCTCAGTACCAAGTTGAATGCTGCCAGCCCAGGAGTCACACCACAGACATCATTCGCAGCAGGCATCTGCCGTTTGTTGCTGCCAAAATATGGAACAGCCAGTTGGCTTGCGTGCCAGGGTTTGTGATTGCTTTGGAAGACCCTGCGAAAAGCCCAGTCTGTCCCAGGGGTCATTGGCCCCTCCTCCTGTCTCACCCGTGATTTGCAAAAAAACAGGCCGCGATGAAAACGAAGCGACCACATAAGGCGCGAGTAGGCCTCCTTGCCGCTGCAGCTGGAAGAGGGCAGGCCTAACCGTGGGGACAAGCGGTCCTCAAACAGCACTCCTTCGCAAAACACCTCCAGGTTGGGCTGCCGCTCCAGTACCGCTGGCAGGTCCTGCAGGGGTGCACGGTACGGGCGGGTGGGTAGGGGGCACAGTGGGGACGTGGGTGCTGCGCTATTAGGTGTTGAGTTTCCAACAGTAACATCTTGGTGGGATAAGGGGTTTGCTGGCAGGTGTGCGCCGCCTGTCAACTGGCATGCCAACCGTGCCGCGCACCTGCTGCAGGGCCCGCAGTGCCGCACCCATGTTGCAGATGTATTCCTGTTGCTGCTTGGACAGCTTGTCCTTGCTCAGGGGTGCCGTGGCATAGCCACGCTCCAGCACTAGTGCAGGGCACAGGAGCGTGGGGGCTGCACCAGTGGCGGGCAACTGCCGTGGTGCCGCTGGGGTCACCAGTCTGCTGCGTGGGGTGCTGCTAGCCTTGGGTCGCGGAAGCTGCTGCGAGGCGCAGGGCGGCACGCGCGGCTGTTGGGCTGCAGGGGTTGAAGACTGGTGCAACGCCGATGCGGCGGCAGCAAGAGCTTGTAGGGGCATCAGGGCCCTCCTTCTCCTAAACCACAGATACACGCAGCTTGCCGAACAATGAGCGTGGAGCACCCTCCCAGATTCCAGGGATGGGCAGTGTACTGCTGCCTGTTCTAGTACCGGGGGGTTCAGGGTTGAAAGGCGAGGGCAAGCCCCAAATCACGGCAGCAGCATTCAAGTATGAAACTCATTTCCAGCTTCGAGCCATTGGGGCCGATTGGAACCTTCTCCATATGGGGCAGGCTGTCCAACTGAGTGAGATGTCTGTTGATTCGGCGGCCAGAGCAGCGGCAGGAGTCCCTGGTGAGGAGTTGGCCCCGCTGGTGCCAAACCTCCCCACCCAGGAAGACGAGAGGGCTGGCACCAGCCGGCCCGCTGCTGCCGCCGCGTACTTGCAGCTATTCGTTCTAGTAGTTTCCATAGGCGGGTTGTTGTTCGGTTTTGACACTGGAGTCATCAGTGGCGCTCTGCCATACATACGCGACGACCTGTTGCAGCAGTATGCTGGAGACCCTATGTTGCTGGCCAACTGGCAAGAGGTGGGGAGCCCACGCCTGCTCCCTTGAAATCTTGGCCGGTTATCTCTCAGATGCATGCCCTGGACTAACTGCGCACCTGCCTTTCCACCGGCTTGATCTCCACGTGTGCTGGTATGTGGTGCCCCTCATTGCTGACATGCCATTGGCTGCCGGTTGTTCTCGCCCAGTATCTTTCATATACCGGCGGTACGCTGGTAGACGCCCTAGTTGAGGACAAGACATGCCCCTGTTGTGCAGATCATTGTGTCAGCCGCCATTGTGGCTGCCGGTGTTGGCTCGGTGATAGGTGGCTGGCTGGCGGACCGTATGGGGCGCAAGAGCACGCTGATGCTGGCTGATGTGCTGTTCACAGCTGGAGCGCTGGGTATGGCGGCAGCCAGCAATGAGTATTGGCTCGTGGCAGGCAAGCAGGGCTCAATGTGCTATCGCACCAAGTTTTGTACTGTCAACGAGTACTGGGTGGTGACTGGCTAGGCCAGTTGACAGCTTGCAACACAGCTTGCTCCCCATCGCTAATGCAATTGAACACTGAAAACAATGGGGGCTTTGATTTCATGGTGCCGGCACCGCACTCAGTTTGTGCACAGTGTCACTGGCACAGGCCCATCAGCAATGCCTCTTTGCAAGCATGTCATCATGCATGCATATTTGCAGGGCGGGCGCTAGTGGGCCTGGGTGTGGGGCTGGCCTCTGTGGCGGTGCCTATATTTATAGCGGAGTGCGCACCACCTGCTCAGCGCGCCAGCCTGGTCACATTCAACGTGCTGCTCATCACTGGGGGGCAACTCCTTGCTTATATGGCAGGCAAGTTGTGGGAGAGGGTGAGAGGGATTTTGGTCCAGATTAGTTTCTGTTACCTAGTCAAAGCTCAGATGCACAGCACTGGTGCATGTTTCTTGCAAAATCGCACCTGTTCCTTGCTCCTGTACTTTTGCCTCACCCCATGCCTGCAGACTACCTGTTCAGTTTTGTGCCGGGTACCTGGCGGTGGATGTTGGGTGTGGCGGCGCTTCCCTCGCTGCTTCAGCTGGTCGGCCTGGCAATGCTGCCGGAGAGCCCACGCTGGCTGGCCAGCAAGGGACGCATGCAGGCAGCACACCATGCTGCGCAGAAGCTGGGGTACGCCAGCTTGGTGCCAACTCGTCCTGCTATGCCAACTGCCAGCATTACAATTGACAACGACAGTGGCAGTGGCGGTGATGCAGCTGGCACCACAGTGGCAACAGCAGCGGCCCAGCACATTCCTTCCTTCAGCGGCAGCGGCAGCGGCATGCCTTGGCGTATGCTGCTTTCACGCCTTGTGCTTCGCCAACTGCATGTGGGGGTTGGCCTGCAGGTGCTCCAGCAGGTGGCCGGCATCAATACTGTCATGTGAGTGATGGGATGCTAGAAAGGGACGTGGGAGGAGGGAGATGGAATGGCGATAAGGGGTGGGAATTGGGCGCACCTGGACAGTGCTGGGCAGGGAGGGCAGGACAGGATGGGCCGGCTGCCTGCCTGCCTGCCTGTTGATCTGGTGTCTTTGCTGAAGCTCCCGAAGATGCCCTCCACCCCCATATCATTTGGTGAAGGTACTACACGCCCACGATACTGCAGCTGGCAGGCTTGTCCAACCAGGCAGCCCTGCTGCTTGCCATGGTGCCTGCTGCCACCAACGCGCTAGGCACAGTAGTGGGCATGCGCTGCATTGACCGATACGGCCGGCGCCGCCTGCTGCTGACCAGCATAGCAGCAGTGGTGGTGGCGCTGGCAATGCTGGGCTCTGCCTTCCTGGCAGCAGAGCGGCACTCCCCACAGGTACTGCTTGACAGTGGCAGTACAGGAAGCGGCGGCAGCACCAGCACCTGCCCCGCGCTGGTGCCAGACTGCACCGCCTGCCTGCGCCACGGCTGCGGTTTTTGCGGCGGCGATGCTGTTGATGGCGCTGCCGGCGGTCTCATGGCTCCGGGGCTTTGCCTCTCGCTGATATCCCCCCCACCGCCACTGCCAACTCCACCGACACCCGAGCAGCAGCCTGAGCAGGCGTCTGAGTCGGGCAGCTGCTCCCCTCCCCACCAGCTCTTCCTCCACGGCTGCCCCAGCCGTTACACCCCCCTCATCCTCGCCTGCCTCATCGCCTACCTAGCAGCGTTCTCGCCTGGGCTGGGACCCGTGCCCTGGGCGGTTAACTCCGAAATCTACCCGTTGGGGGTCAGGGGCGTAGCCACAGGTGCGGGGGCTGTGTGCCAGTGCGATGCTGCTGGGGTACGTTTGCATGGTGTATGGTGCAAGTTGCTGCTGCGGCTGATGTTGTACGAATGGCTGTGTAAACAGCCATATGCGCGAACCATCACGCACCCGCACAAAACAGCATGAGCGCCAAATTAGTTGATTGTTTGCGTGTCTTTGCAGGCATGGCTGCCACTGCCAACTGGATCAGCAACGCGGCGGTGGCCCAAACATTCCTCACTCTCACGCGGCTGCTAGGCGGCTCCGGCGCTTTCTACCTCTATGCCGGCATTGCCTGCTGTGGGTTCATGTGGACCTATGCTTTCCTGCCAGAAACAAATGGCCTCACTCTCGAACAGGTGCAGCAGCTATTCAGTGGCGAGGGTAGCAGTGGCATCAGCCGCAGCAGCAATGGGGGCGGAGGCGGCGGTTTACTGTGGGATGGCAGGCAGCAGCACAAACAGCACGGGTCAGATGACGAGGCGAGTGGGCCGGCTTCCGCTTGAACCACAGCGCGCCTGCTTGACAAGGGCAGCTGCTGGTATTGTTTGTGGGGTACATACTTTACGTTTGCTGGCTCCTGGGCCAGTGTGCGCTGCTTGAGGAATGCAAGTGCGCAGCTGCTTGATTGTACGTGATGAGGTGTACGGCTTGCAACCCCGAGTAACCCTCAGCAAGCCTTGATGCCGGTGCACACCACCTCCAGCCAATGCAACAGCTGGGTAGTTGGTGACCACACAGCTGTGTTTGTGCATGTCAGCGGCCACGCGCCACGCTGCCACCTCAGTTGCTTGCCAACTTCAGCAGATTCCAATGCATCCATCCAGCAAGGACTGTGCTTGCGACAGCCGCTGTCCAGACGCTCTGCATTTCAGCAGCGTTGGCTTGCATCCATTTTTTCCCATGGCTTCTGCTGCAAGTTAAGACGGGCCCTTTCCTCCACTTTTCGCCAAGCCCTGTCCAGCAAGCAGCAAGATGGATAATAGCAGGGAAAAAGTCTGCCACCACTGCACTTCCTAACAGGCAATTTTGGGCGTGTGGTTGGCCATCCACAACCAATTGCGTCCCGCATGGCACCAGGGGTGACACAGAACCGCTGGGTCACGCAGCAGCGGAGGGCTGGACACGATGTTGGTGCAACACGGCGGCACCTGTGGCGGAACTGCAGGATGCCGTGGCTTTGACAGGATTTGTCGAACCGACGTGGGCAGAGTGAGCATGCACTGTGGCAAAAGCAAGGCGATTGGAAAAGTCAAGTGGCTGTCGCGGCACCGGCGGCGGCGCTGACAAGGGCAGCGCTGCCCTTCCTATCAGCATATCAGCGTGCGCTGTATATTTGGGAAACGCCTACCCGTGGTCTAGGTATCGTGTCTGAAGCTGGACGCAGGGCGGCTCCTTGTGCCCCCTGGGGCAACTGTTCCACCAGCCGGCTCTGGTCAGGTGGAGTGTTCCCAAGCCCAATGATCATCGTCTTATAAGGGGGTTTGGACAGTGTACAAGCTGTCAGTGCTCCGCTGCGAACGCCAGTGAGCAAGACAAACCAGTCGCCGGGAAAAACAGCCTCTGCCTCGTGAAGAAAGTTGAGCGCTCCTTGTCTGCTGTATGACCTTTTCCTCCTCCCGTCCGGCGCTCTGTGCATATCCTCCAGTCGTTGCCCGCGGCAAGCGGCCTGCTCCCTCCAACCCACCCGGGCAGAAGACAGCAAGAGGCCGAGTCGAAGCTGCTCTCGCCGGCGGGGTCTGGCATAGGGAGTGCATCCCTTGGCACGGCCCCTGAGTTTACCATCCCTCCTCGCGGCCCGCGGAGCGAGTTTGGCTCCCTAGGCACACTCAAGCGCTCCCAACCCCCGACTGCCGCACGGCTCTTGTAAATAGCCCACGCATGCTTGCGTGAATCAGGTGGTCGCCTCCTAGCACGTTTGCACCCCCGGCTGTCCTCCTGCCCCGGTTTGCCAGGGCTGTCAGGAACATGGCGATGCTCCCTATCGGGCTGCCAAACGGGCCCTATGGCGACGGACACGGCCTCCCGCTACTGGCCACGGACGCCGTGTCAGGTAGGCCAGGGGCTTAAGTGAGCGAGCAGCTGCCGCCGGTTATTGCACCACCCCTCTGACAGCCGCAGCTGCGCTTGCCCTGGATTTTCTGCAGACATGGAGAAGAAGGGACTGAGGGATCAGCTAGAGGCCCAGGCGCGCGAGATACAGCGGCTGCAGGGTATGCTGGGTCTCACGTGGGCTGCCGAGGGCTGCCCAGGCCATCTTTTGCCAACTGTGCCTGCACTTTGCTGTCGGTTGCCCAGTGAATTGGCATGTAGAGCCTGGATGTGCCTGCCTGTGCTGTTGGGCGTTCAGCTTGGTCAACGGTGCGCGGAACAATAAGCCAAAAGCAGCATTTTTTGTAAACTGCTGCACCATTACCCAATGGCGCTGTCATCCCGCTGTCGTTCCTTTACTCACCTCCATTGCCTCCTGCTGCTTCCTCCACGCATCACTCTGCTTGCAGGCACGCTTGCACACTATCGCAATTGGGCAGCACAGCTGCAGGCTCGTTACCAGCTCTTCAACCCAGATGCCGCGAGACCCGCCAAGCGTGTCTAGTAAGTGCCCCCTTCCCTCCGGTGCCTGGTGGGCTGGCATGCTGCGTGTAAGTTGTTGGCTGCCAGGCTGCAGGTAGCACCATGCAAGGTCATATGCACCTTCACTGGCATGCTTGCGCATCGAAGCCGATTCGCAATCGAGCTGGGTATTCATGCCAAGCGCCGCTCTAGGCCTCAACCCCACCAAAACTTCACCTTAACAACAAGGGCTGCACCGACCTGCTGCCTCACCCGGCCCTACACTCATCTCCTATCCTCCCTGTGTCCTAATTGACTTTCGCTTCGCATGTTTTCTGCAGCGTGGGCAACCTGCCCGGCAGTGTGACTGAGGCGGAGCTGCGGCAGGCCATCAACGAGCTCATGGTGCAGACTGGGGGCACCGCAGCGCCAGGCTTCCCCATCACCTCGTGCAAGCTCTACCAGGTTGGTGGGTGGGAATTGGTGGTACTGGTGGTGGTGGTGTTGAGAGGGGGGGGGGGGGGAGGACACTGGGGATGGTAAGCGGTTGTCGTGGAGTGTGATGGTATGACCTGGCCTGGCGACAGTCGTCGATCTGACATTTGGCAGGCATTGAGAGCGAGCTTGCCTCTGCGGGTGTGTAGTGTTGCCAGCCTGACAGTGCAGGCTACAGCACGGCTTCCAAACATCTGGAGTAAGAGGCAGGTCATGGCCCGCTCTCGCTTGTTATGCCCGCCGCCCCCGCGGGCCCCCCCGGCCCCGCGCCCCCCCGCCCTTCATCCATGTGCATGTGCACGCTGCAGGGCAACGGCGACCTGTTGTTCAACGGCGCGCATCAGGTGCAGGACAAGGGCTACGCCTTTGTGGAGTTCAGGAGCGTAGAGGAGGCATCAAACGCAATGGCACTGGATGGCGTCAAGTTCCGGGATGCCTACCTCAAGGTAGCTATAGGGGCTGAGGGGGGACCACAAGGCTCTGCATTGGCAAGCTGCTTGTGCTGGCCAGCAACTGCAATATGCTGCAAGGGTGTGGCTTATGCTTTATTGTTTGAGCTTGTGATTGGACGCTGGCCTGTTGGTGTCCTAGCCTCCCTCTTGCTTGCTTTGGAAAATTTGTGCCACTCTAGGCGGCACACTCTGGGTGCCAATGATCAAGACTACCCATCTGCCAGAGTTGCCTGGTGCAACTGGTTCCTGCTCACCCTGTGCCGGCTGCCTGTGCTCTGCCCATGCCATTCCACCCCGTGTCGTCCTCCGTGCAGATCCGACGGCCCAACAACTACGACATCACTCTGGCGCTCATGCTGGGCCCCACCGACCCAAACCCAGCCATGCAGGTGCGCTTTTGTTGGGGCAATGGCAGTATGGTTCGGGTGTTCCTGGTGGCCTGCCGCATGCAAAAGAGACGATAGATGTGATTTGGAAGTTGGGATGCAACAGTCTGAGTCCCAAAGGTATATTGTGGGTGGTGCAGCATGTGTAGTGTCCTGGATAGGTACTGCAAGGCACTTTGGTAAACACTACTAAACAATGGCCAAGCTCCAACTGTTCTGCCTGCTGTTAATGCCTCGCAGCCAGCTGGCCACCCTGCCGGCGTCTGCCCTCATTCCTGCTGCCTTAGTCACGCTCCCCTGGCCGTTCCCTCGCTTGCCATCGTCCTTCCCTGAGTATGCCGCTCCACATGTCTAGTGCTTGTGCAGCTGGGTGGGCTGGAAGTTGTGAAGACAGTGGTGCAGGATTCGCCCCACAAGCTCTTCATCGGCGGCCTGCCCTGCGACTGGTCTGAGGAGCAGGTGGGTTTGCCACTGGTGGTTGAATTGCCCCTGTCGATATCTGCAGCTGAGTGCCGTGGTGGTGCTTGGCCTGGCCGTGGTCATGGCTTGGAGAATTAGAGGCTGCTGCCGGGGTGCTAATTTGGGTTGTGCTATGCATCGTGACCGCATACCGGCGGCTCCAGGCTGTACTTTGCAGTGCTTTCTGTGCAACTATGTGCACGGGCCCTCAATTTAGTCCCCCTCCACCACCACCCATCACCACCTTGCTGCTTCAGGTCAAGGAGATGCTGCTCCCCTTTGGCCAGCTCAAGGCATTCAACCTTGTCATGGACAGGGGCACTGGCAACAGTAAGGTGGGTGCCCGCATGTGGAAGGGCGTGAGCCACAGGTCAACAAGTTGGCATTGCATCCGACCATCTATGCATTACCAGTTGTTGGCCGGCACAAATGTGCATCTTGAATAAAACGCGTCAGCCGTCAACACTGCTTATTAGGTATCCACCGCTGTTGCTGCAGGGCTATGCGTTTGCGGAGTTTATGGACGTGCACGTTACTGATGTGGTGATCCAAAACCTGAACGGAAAGCCGTGCAACACCAAGTTCCTCACTGGTGAGCCCTTCACAAACCGCCAGCCCAGTCCAGCCATCTGCCTGCCTCCTTGTGTGCCCGGTTCGTGCTGAGAAGCTGGGCCCATGCATTCTGCCGCCTGCTGTCTTCAAAGCAAATCCATGCTTGGCCCAGTTAGCTAGCTGGGTGTGGGTGTGTCTTGTTGGCGCTGTGCCTGCATCTGCGAATCCCTCCACCAGCCGCCCTGCTCCTGTGGCTGCACACGTAGACGCTCTGTTTGCCGTAGACAGTGTGTTGATGCTGGTGCGTGCTGTGCCTGTGGCCAACACGGCGAAATTGTGGCAGTGTGCTTGAAGTTCTGCATCCTCTGAAAGATCCCCACCCTTGCTTCCTGTCCTGCTGCCTTGCAGTAAAGCGCGCGTTGGCCCCATCTCCGTTCTAGGGATCGGCAGTATCCTCAAACTAGCAGGGCAAGCCAGGCCCTGCTCGGCTTGCGGAACCCTGCCCACTTCAGGAAGTCTCCTTCTAGCCTCCCATTTGCAGCTTCCCGCACATTCAAACAGATATAACGCATGTCTCCTCTCCTTATCCTCCTTCCTACCATCCCCCTCTGCATACGCTCATTCCCAACCCCTCCCTTTGCCTCTGGCAGCCCTCCTCGTCAGGATTGCTGCTGCTGCCCAGCCGGTGGCTGCGATTGCATGGTCGCAGCTACAACGTTGGGCACAGCTGCGCTTCTTAGCTCTCGGCCGGCACACCCTCCCCCAGTTTAGTGGGGCGGAGGGTAAAGTTGAACTCCCTCCACACTCGGGTCGCTGGTGAGGACGCCCGCTGGCGGCCCCTTGCCGCTCTCTTGCTGCTGCTCTCCTTCCCTGTCGCCTCTTTCCAGGCTTCACCCCTGTGCTGTGCCGCTCAGACCCCAGGCACTTCTCCCATGCCCCTTACGGTCAAGCACTGCCCTCCACACCTGTCTGTCGCTGTGTGGCAGCACACGCCAGCGCCGCATCAGCCGAGGCACCTGCCTCGCCCCGGCAATGCGTGCCGTGGCGTGGCTGCTGGTGGCGCAGCTACCATCCTCTTTTCACATGATTGAGTGCGTGAGCTAATGCCCAGTTCTACTGCGGCAGGACTGGCCAGTAGGGTGGCAGCGCGGCCCAGCCACCGACCACCTGCGTCGTCCTGCCGCTGTACTCTTCTCAATACGGCGCCCCGCCTTGCCTGCATGCTGGAGCGCCATTCCTTTCTTCCCTGCCTGAAGTCCCCTTTGCACGTCTCCCTTCATTTTGGTTGCCCGTTACTTCTTTGCCAATTTGCCATCCCTCGCGGTCCACTTTCTTTTTACCTCCCAACTGTGTCTGTCCCTCCTTTGTGTGCCTTCTTGGTTGTGTGCCTGCGTGCGTTGCTGCCGCCGACCGCCCAGCGATGTAACCAGTACTCATTGCGTGCTCCCCTTCCTGGTTTCACGTCTAGCCGTTTACGCCATTCCATCTCATGCATTGCATCCCACGTGTTTCAATACGTCCATGTAAGCCATCCCTGAACATGTCTGCTAAGTTCCTTTAAAGTAAATCCATGCAGTTCAACGGGGAGGGACGTGGCAGCGTCCCTCGTGGCATGTGGCAGGCAAGACGCACGCCCCTGCCCAGCCTTTTGGCAGCTTTCTTCTTTATACCATGCCAAGGCAGTGTACTTACCTCTAAGCCTTCCAGAGGGCGTTGGCAGGTGATGGGGAGATGGGTGCTGGCTAAGCACGGGCGGGGAACGGTGGCGGCCAGTGCCTTTGATATTTGTTCGGGGGCTCCCAGCACCAACAGTGCATGGCCAGCCAACAGCGTTCATTTACTCCTACCTTTTAATGTTGCCGATGATCGGCTAAATACATTTTATGCGATCTGCACCATGAAAAGCGTTCCGCAAAAGGGCGGCCGTGTGGGAAGAAACACGTACATTGGGGCTCTCTGGAGCGGCCTACGCCCCTTCCCTCCTCTCCTCTCCATCCCCTAGCCCACAAAAATCTCTCTGCGTTGCTTCACACGTTGTAGGCGAGCCGTGGCATCGCCCCCTCCAGTTCGCCGCTGCCCGTCTTCCCGTGCTTGCTAGCCTTGAACATTGCTCACCACGGAGCCGGGTACTTGGAGGCCTGCCGAGCAGCATGGCTTCGGTTGTGGTGAAGGCTTGCAAGACCTGCGGGCTTGGGGCAAGGCTGGGCTTGCAGACGTCGCAGGCAGAGCTGCAGGCATCCCTGTCGCCAGCAGACTACGTTTATGGGCAACCAACCCCGCAGCAGCTGCAGCGGCTTCTGAAGCAGCAGGTGGGAGTCCCTGCGCCAGCTGCAGCCCAGACCGCAGCAGCAGCGGTCACGGCGGCCGTGTTTGGAGTGGCGGAAGGGCTTCAAGGTGAGCATGGCAGCTGGTCCCATCATGCCGTGGGCAGGAGTCTGGAGGTCTCCCGAGGCGCTGTGTGCACGGCCTGACCCTCGTTCACATCCATATCGGTCTATCGAGGTTTACCGGCGGTGCAAGCTTGCCCCGGACGTGCCGCGGGCCTAGGGTTTCTCGCTGCTGCATCCCTCAGGGGCGCCCCTGTGCACTCACCCCGCTCAGCGTCGCGTCTACTACCTTTCGCCATGCCGCCCTCTGCATGCCCCTCCCTCATCGTCGTTTGGATTCCCATTGCCGCGGGGCGTTACCCCTCGGCCAGCCGGCTCTGCTGACAGCGTAGTACCTGCCGCCCGCCCCTGTCCCCCCCGCATTGCAGGCGCATCGGCTGCAGGCTCCATCAAGGCACCTCACTTGGCCGCCAGCGTGGACGACCTGTTCAACAACCAGCTGGCGCTTGACCTGGACGACGACTGCCTGCGCATTCTGCTGGGCGAGGACGAGGACGAGAGCGGCAGCGTGCCCTGCCTTAGTGGCGGCAGCGGCAAGGGCGCCGCTGCCCTCTCCAGCGAGAAGAGCAGTGCCACTGCTGAGCAAGGCGAGGTGGAGGCCGGTAGCCAGGAGGAGGACGACATTGCCATGCTGTTTGGCGAGATGAGGTGGGTGGGTACAATGGGCAGGTGGTGAGCGGGTGGGGACGACCCACGCCGCAAGTGGAGGGCTTGTTGTGTCGTGTGCATGCATGCACGCGTTCTCCTGCTTTGCCTGATGTTGCGGTGCAGCGCGTCGCCAGTACAATCTTGCCTGTCATCATGTGTGCGCTAGTAGGAGTCTCCCGTGCGTTGTGCCTTACCTGTTCCATGTTTGCTTCCCTGTAAGTGGCCCGGCTTTGCGCGCCTGCAGGCACACGGGCGGTTCCAGCCTGGACCCCCTTGAGCTCCATCTGCTGGGCATGGCCTCCCTGGATTCCAGCGACGACTCCGACACCGCCAGCCAGGCATGCGGTGGCAGCGGCGCCGCCACTGACCAGTCTGAGGTGCTGCTCGCAGCCGCAGAGGCGGGCACGGGCCTGAAGCGCGCTAAGAGCTGCCCCACGAGCGGCGCCGCCAACTCGCCCAGCGGACGTGGCCTGCTGTTGAGCATGGACTATGAGAAGGCGGCTGAGTCCATCAACCTCGAGCTGCTGGCCTCGGGGCGCATGTGAGCAGCAGCACACTCACGCACAGGCACAGTACGGGCGCCTGGCATGGCATGGCAGAACGCCGTGTGCCAAGCTGCACCCGCTCATGCTCTGTGCTGGGCTCATGTGGTTTTGCTAAATGCTTCGGCTGTGCTCATGTGGTGTTCTGCTTTGCTGCTACGTTGTTGGACATGTTGGCTGCAGCCCTCCAGTCCTAAATCACATGCAGCTGGGGCGGATTTCACGCCTCCTTTGCCTCTCATTCCGCTCTGCTCACCACTTTCCTGCATTCCTCTCCCCGCAGGGCCTCTGCCACGCCATGCTCTGAAAGTGCTGACGCCATGCTGCCCCTGCTGTCTCCCATCATGGACTTTGCCGCCATTGACACCCCAGACTCGCCCGACAGCGTGGCCAGCGGCAACGACGCTGTGGTGAGCTCAGCATGCAGCTTGACGCTGGCTGGACCGCTGATTGCTTGCCTTGCTGGGCTGGCTTGCACTTGGCTTGCCTCCTGGCAACAGGCTGACTGGCGCTGCTGCTTCAGATGGTTTGGTGTGGATCAGGGTTCAATCAGCGTGTGAATGTTGTGACTTTGCTGTTGCGCTGCACAGTGTCAGTCGTGTCCTCTGCAACCTACATGCCGGCCGCCTGCTGCGCCCCCGTCCTCGCACTGCAGGCGCCCCCGCATCCCAGCGCTGCGGGCCTGATGCGCCAGGACAGCACCAGCAAGCGCAAGCGGGCTGTGTGCCACTGAGGGCCGGTACTCTGGGGCTGAGCTGGCTTGGCTAGCTTTCAGTCGGGCAAGCTTTCATTCTCAGCGCCGCCCGCCTCCCCCAGCACACACCAACTTCACCAGAGTTTCCCTTCTTTTCACAGTTCATCCCACCCCGAGAGACACTAATTTACGAGAGGGCAAACGCTGCCTGCGCAGCGCGGCGCTGCCGCTGCCACAGGCCACCCCAGCACTTGTCCAACACATGAGCACGCCTGCAACCAACATGTGGCTGCACTGTGTACCCTGTTGCGCCCAGCGTCATGGCCCCACGACCGTCTTCCCCTCTTTTGGCACCTTATCCCTTTTTGTTTGGGTTACTCCGCTCTTTTCCAAACACGACCCGCACTTCCTTTTCT
>JAAMXP010001750.1:2956-43909 GCA_019693395.1 Ettlia oleoabundans | reverse complement strand
CCCCCCCCCCCCCCCCCCCGCTCGCCAGCTCCCACGGCCGTCCGTAGGAGCCCACTGGGTATTGCAGGCCCAACTTGCTTTCCGGTCCCTACTCTCACACACCAGAACGGAACCTCCCTCTTCACCCCTTTTCTCTCTCTCTTCTGCACCCCAGAGCCCAACCAAGCTTCTGTCCCCGGTATTCATCACCGCGCTTTATTGAACCCTTCATTGTGGCTTGCCGCTCCTGCTAGCGCTGGCGCCACAATTTCATTTGTGCGTTGCTGCTCTGCTTTTCAAGGTGCCTCGACAGGCTACCGCGCCGTGCAGTGCGCGCGCCACACACACACACACACACACACCTCCCCCCTTTTCCCACCCATTTCATGTCGCACTGGCCACAGATTTTATGGCGGCAGGGCGGGATGGTCCACCCACTAGGTCCGCAGCCGCCCGCTGCCGCTGTCCCACCCCTGGTGCGACCCCAGCCGACCCTAGCCTTGTCCCGCCGCCTTTTAGCGTCAGCCCCTTTTATGGAATGAGTATCAACTCCTCCTCCTGTTCTTCTCCTCTTTCTGTGCTCATGTCGCGCGTGTGCCCCCCCTCCCTCTTTTTGTTCATCGACCCCCGCTAGGGCTCGCTTGGCCCCTTATCACTCTCGCCCCCCACCCTCGGGGCTCGGCCTGGGCTGCTATTGCCGCCGCCAACCCTTTTGCGCAGCACAAAGCATTGCAACTCCCTGCCTGCTTTGCGCAGCGTGCGGACCCTGCCATCCCCACCCTCACCCCCACCTTCCGTGCGCAGGTTCTATGGAACAGGTGACTCTTGACCTGCTCTGCGCCCCGTGGGCCGCTTTCTCCCTTGTTACCCCTGGCCTTGCTCATAACGCACGCGCGCGGTCATGCACACACCCACATTTTGCTTCGGGGCCTGGTGCAGAGTGATGCCACCCAGGCAACCCTAACCCCTGCACCATGCTCCTCTCCACCCCACCCTAACCTACTGCATCCCATCCCTCCACCTATTCTCCTTCTCCAAGCCACCGCTTCTCTCTCCCCCCCCTTTCGTCCCAGTGAATGCTGCTCGCCCCATACACGCTTGCCTTGGCTATTGCCAAAGGCCCTTTGCCTATCGTGCTGAGTGGCTTTCCCACAACCTTATGCATGCCTATCCCGTCCCCTACACAGAAACACAGCAAAGAACAGTATCGCAACACTAAAGCTCCTATCCTTGCCCAAATTTCAGGGCCATGTGTGCACAGTATGGTATCGTAATCAAACAGTATCAGTGTAACCAAAAGCCTGACCGCATGCAGGCGAGCAGCGCTGGTTTTTTGGCTCCCAAGGGAGTGCTACTTTGGCAAAGAGGCAGGGATGCTTTTGTGCAGGCATTGCCTGGCAGGTAGACAGTGTTGCCGCAAGCACACAACCAGGCAGTGCTGCCAAGCCAGCTTGGGCGAGCCACGATACCATGTCCTCGCAGCCTTTAGGGTAGGTGCCTATGTGCTCAGCATCCACAGTCTTACAATATGCGTGGAGTCAGTGCAGCAGTGGACTGAGAATGGGCAGGCAGGCTGCGTGAGTAACCAAGGCTTATAGCAGTACATACGTGAAGCGCCAGCAGTACAGCCCTCATGCCCTTCTCCTTCAGTAACCCTCGGCTGCACATCTCCGGCTTGTCCTGCCTGTTTGTTGGGCTGGACCATTCCAATTCCAGCGGTGGGCGCTCAGTTTTAGTGCCACAAGTGGTCAGCAAACACAGCTGCGGGCAGCCACCACCATCATATGATGTCGGCAGCTGTCAGTCACAAGCTGACTGCCCAATCCTCTCCCTGATCAAATCTGTCAGTCCTCAAATTTCGTCTTTTTCGCCTTCTTCGGCACCACAGCCGCCAGCCCTTCATACTCGTACTCTATACCAGCCTGCAGGGGTGGGGTGGGGGTGGCAGGCAAAGAGTGGCGGCAAGTTGGATACAACTGCTGCAGAAGGCCACACGATGGCAGCCGTCAGGAAGCAACATTTGAGCGGGTTGCCAGCAGCGGTGGACCGAACTGCAGGCACTTGGCAGCGAGTGGTGCATGCGGCAGCAGCTTGGGCATGCAAGAAGGCAGGAGACGCCGCTCAGGCTGTGAGCTGGTCGCCCACCAGACGGCGGTACCTGTTGGCGCAGCCGCTGCCAGGCAGCAACAACAGCACCCGTTCCCCCGCCTTACAACTCCTTGTTCGCACCTTTGCTATACGCTGCTGCCGCCGCTGGTCGCGCTCCACCGCCTGCCGCGCACGCTTCTCCGCCTCTGCGGCCGTGAGGGCGCGGTTCTGCCGCTCACGCTCTATCTTTGCCCAGGGCACCTGCAAGCGGGGCATGCTGGCGTTGCAATAAGAGTGCTGCCCCCCAGCAAGAGTGTCCCACCATGGTGCCAAGCTGGCACAGCCAGCTCATTCCTCGCCACCACCTGCTGTTCCATGGCAGGCAAGCAGGCTGGCTGGGTGGCTCTGGCTGACGCACAGCCCACCGGCGCACTGTAATAGACAGTGAGTTGCAACATTGGTTCAGGACCTACTTATATGTACAGCGGCCAACCAGGCTCACAATTCAACCTGCTGTAGCGTTTGGCCTCTCACCCGCCCGTCCGTCCATGCAACCCACCCGCCCAGCCTCCCTTACTCCGTGGATAGCAACACCACTCACCCCGTGTGCAGCTTTGTCACCCGCCCGTCTGCACCCACCTTTTTGAACACACGGTTGGCTCCCTTGAACAGGTCCTCGTGCACCTCCTCCTTGTTTAGCACCCGGGAGACGAGTTTCTGTGTGAAGAGCATGTAGCCATCCATGGCCTCAGCCGCAATGCGCGCCACCTCAGCCGACCCAAACTCCAGAAACGCATAGTGCTTGCTCTTGCCGCTCTTCTTGCTGCGCGAGAGCCGCACCTTGGTCACGCGGCCAAACTGCGAGAAGTACTCTGCGGGAGACACGGAGATGAAGGAAAGGAGCAGAGAAGACATCATGACCGGTCAGGGACGTAGGGAGGGAGACGAGTGCTGGCTCCAGCAAGGGTCGTGCAACAAACACCTCCTTCATGTAGAAAAGGCATGCCAACAACCAATGAGCAGCATAAAACGGGTGCTGGCATTCACAAGCACGTTGAAGCAAGGCAGGCAACAGCCACGCGGAGGCCGTGGCAGCGGCAGCGACAGCCAATCAGCGGCAGGGCGTCTCTGGCTGGCGCTGCACCTTTTAGCTGTTTCTCGTAAAAGCCGTGCGGTACGTGCCTGCGAGCCGGCGGGACCAGGGAGAGGTGAGCATTTGCAGAAGCGGGCACCCCTCAGCATGCATGGTTTGCGGCAACATGCGCACCCCAGGTAAACCACTTTGCTGGGCTCCCATCCGCTGGTGCTGGGCCCCTCGCTTCCCTGTTCCTGCTTGCCGGCGGCCGCCTCTGCCTTTCGTTTGGGCATTTGTGCTGCTGAAACGAACGACGCTGTCACTAGCTACAGTTGCAACACGTTAATTTGTATAAGAAGGTACTTTGAACCGGAACCCCCACGAGCAAGTGGCGGCCATAGAAAGACACGGGCACCAACTTGGATTCCTACGCGTGCGGGACGCTCTTTCAGCCTTAGTAATCACGCAGGCGGGAGAAACAGAAGAGTAAGGGGGTCCCTGGATTCTCTGCGCGACATAAGCGCAGGCGCTAGTGCTTTGGCGCCGGCGCAGGGATTGCCAAGCCTGTACTCCAAAACTTTGCTGAACACGCAACAATAAAATACTCTTGGAAATTTTCCGTCCGTGTTTATGAGCATGCATATTGCAGTGTAGTTTGATTTAACTGCGGCACCTGTTGCAAGTTAGCAAGGTTGAACCATGAAGCAACCAGTTGGTGGTGGACAAGCATGAAAACTTGGGATGGGGACGAATCAGAAATCGACAGGTAGAGGCAGTGGATGAGCACTACATAGGATAATCGCAAAGCAACGCTGCCCTTGCACGCAACGCAGCAGGCCATGCATGGACACAGCACATGAACGGACTGTGATTAAACTTCAAAACCACTTGCACGAAAGATGTTGTGCAGGATCGAGGCGCTACTCCACTAAAAAGTCGCCGTAGATGACGCCGCCAATGCTGTACTGGCTGCGAAGTGGCTGAGGCTTACAGGGTCCTCGGCTGCTGTCGGGCGTGCAGCGGTCCCAAGTCAGCTGCATGGGCTTACCCAGCAGCCAGCCATTGAGCTGCATGATCCAGGTATACATGTCCACCCGCGCCACGCTGGCCGCCCAGCTGCTGTCAGTATTGAGCAGCACCCAGCGGCGCCGCTCCAGGAAGGTCTGCAGCCACTGCTTCTCCTCCACGCCCTGCAGGGGGCTGCCGCCGAGCCGCTTGGTCACCCAGTCCGCCATGCCATTGGCTGCAGCAACGAAGCAAGGATGTGGGTGCTGGGCCAGATGGGAGCTGCCACAACAAACGGGGAGAACCAGCTGCCGGGGTGGCAGCAGCACAATGAGACAAAAGCAGGTGCATTGAGAAATAGGAGAGTAGCTGGCAGCTACGTCACTGAACGGGTGCAGTGTAACACTGCATTCTGCGATGTTGTGCTGTGCTGGCTGCACTATGCTGTGCTAGATTCCTGTTGTGCATATTGCACAATTTGTGTAGGCCCTCGCCTCTGCAGGGCAGTTATGCCGCCACACCTGAGATGCTGTACACATCCATGCCTGGGTCTGAGTAGCCGTGCTGGATGTAGGCGTCATACAGTTGCGCCTTGCACAGTGACAGCCTGCAGAAAAGGGCAACAAGTCGTGTATACTGGATAACAAGCTATACAGGGCTGCCAGGGAAAGTTGGTGAGCATGCTGATGAGTTGCAGCACTCCAAAACAGGCTGGAGAGCGGTTTGCCAGCAGGCAGGCAGTCGGATGAGCAGGCAGGTGGGGCAGATGAGCATGCAAGAAAGCACTGCTGGCAGGCCCACCGTATGCCCAGGCCCTTGGCCAGCTGCTGTGAGGGGCTGAAGTATAGTTTGTCGGCGTAATGGTCCTGGGCCTCTTGAAACAGCTCATCCTCGCCTGAAACCTCCACAGCCTGCCAGGCCCAGCAGTGTTGCAAGTTGTGAACAGCAGCTGTGCATCAGCGCCTGAGATGTGCAGCCCACACGGGTGCACCCGCAAGGCGCTGGAACTCAGGCAGGCAGGCAATCCTATAAATAATTGCCATGCAGCTAGTGTTGGGTGTAGCAGTTGCCGCAGGCAGGTGGCAATCTGTTTGAGGGAAAGCACAGTGCAATGGAGAGACTCATAACCAGGCAGAGTGCAACCTCAAAGAATGAAGACAAAAGTAAGAGTGTAGACTTTTGCCCCCACCTGTATAAAACCCTCCAGCCCCGTCGCGTCATCGCCACCGCCCTGTTCATCGATGCGTTCCAGGGCGGGCAAGTACTTGGCCAACACATTGCCGGTAGGCTTGAGCTCTACATATCGCCGCACCACCAGGAGGCCGTCGCCTGTGCCTGTGCAAAAACCACTCCTGCACACAGACAACATGACTGTTACTACGATGCAGTTCGTTGTTGTCTTGGCTGGCAAACTCCATGCCAGGATGCTGGGCTGTGGAAATGCGGATCTATTCCTCCCAGTGCATGCACGGCATTCAGCGCCAGAACAGGAGCAAGGTGCAAGAGAGGTGTGATGAGGGTGCCTGCATCACTTCGAGCTCGGGGGGCTTGCAGCAGGACTTGCCTGCCAAAGGTGATGCCACGTCCATCCCCCAGGTTCTCGGCATAGCCATACGAGGGCTTCAGTGACGCATTCTCGAAAATGGAAAGCAGCTGTTCAGCCCTGCTCTTTGCCGCTTCTGGCATTTCCTTCCACCTGAAGGGCCGGGGAGGCCTTGGAGGTGATGTGGGCGCTTTTGGCGGCTTAGGTGGGGGGCGGTTTCGTGGTGCTGGTGGGCTGGGCTTGGGTTTGGGAAGAGGCCTAGGTGGGCGAGGACGCGGTGGTGGTCTGGGCGAGGGCTTAGGCTGTGGAAATGGCCCATGACCAGATGCTTTGCAGCTACAGACAGGTGTGCAGCAGCCAACAGCTTTGAACAGTGAACAATGAGCATCGAAAAGGGATGTAGAAAGGCAAGCAGGCACGTGGCTCATTCCTTCATGCATAGCTGCTTGGCAGCCTGTCAATCTGCAGCACTGTAGAACGTCAATCTTGCCCGTCGCTGCATAATCGAGCCTGGCAAGCTAGCGGCCGTCGTGCCCACCTGTAGTAAAAGCTGAGGATCTTGGGGGCATTCTTGCACCGGTCGTGCCCAAACTTTTTGTCTATTGCAGGCACTGAACACCGCGATTTCCGCAGGCATTTCAAAGCAACGACCCTGCATCGGTGCACTCGCAGGGTCATGTTGGTGAACGTGTTTTCACGCATGCTCACTAAAGTGCAGTTGCACAAGCAGCCAGGCCAGCCCACATGTCCTCGCACATTTGCAGCGTGGCAATGTTGAACAACATTTGCAGCCTGCCACCCTGTGCCTGTAGTCTACTCTTATTGTTTGAGCATTGGATTACTGTCCCTCTCACCTGTAGCTCGTGGTGAAGTTGCATCCTCGTGCCTGATTGCCGTAAATAGGCTTATAGATGGAAGCTATGACGCCTGAGCGACAGCGGGCCACTGCGCTTCCACCCTCTTTGGCACTGGCCTTCTTGTAAGTGGTGCCTGCATTGGTGCCTATGACAAAGCTTTGTGGGCGGTTGCTGGTGGTGAAAGGTATAATACAACCATGTGGCTGCACACCGGCACACATGCATGTCCCTAGCGCGGACAGCACAGCATGCGGCGTCCAAGCGCTTTGCGCCAGCAGCAAGCAAATGCCCTTATGAATCCGGTGCATACTGGCTGAAACTCCACTCACCTGCACATTCAACCACGGGCACAAGCGCTGCTGCAAGTAGGACTAGCACCAGCGCTGCTAATCGCTGCCGCCAATACGACGGTGGTGCTGAGATGCTCGGCACATCATGCTGTTGACCGGGCGAGTTACCCGTGGCTGCTTGAATCCGCAACATTTCAAAGCGACACGAGCTCTTCGGATCTAAAGCCCGCACAAACGCAAAGCTTGGTCCGCACGTATCCGCACACGAAGCTGGGGCCCGCGGGCTGTGTGCAAGAACTGCTGTGGATTACAAGACGAAATGCAGCCACCGAGTATTTAGAGGAAGCGGAGCAACGGAGGAGCAGTTTGATGGCGGCCCAGGTAAGCTGGGCGCCCAGCTGCACCTTCCCGCCCCAGCCCAGACCTAAAGTACGCAGCTATTGTCAATGCTAGGTGGGTCGTGATGATATCGGCGTCCAATTGACCGGGACGGGAGATTCAGCGCCTGCCAGGCTGTCCCGACTACCGACCACCTGGTCAGCAACACACACACACACAAATCTAACGGCACGGTGTTCCTGCCATGCAATGCAAAGCGTTCTGTAATGTATCCAGACGCCTGACGCATGATGGCGTTCCGGTACAGCTCGCAGGATTTCAAGTCGCCCAAGAAGCTTCGCTACGACCTTACAGAGGGCCGAGAGGACGCTTCAGGGGAACAGCAACATGCTAGCAAGGTCTCCGAAGCGACTGATTCCCGACAGCAGCAGGGGCAACGGGTCCAGCAGTCACCCAACGCCACGGAACAGCCGTGTGAAGCTGGTGGGAGCAATGAAGCAGCGCTTGGGGGCGGGACGGGCCCTCCTGCGGGCGAACCGGCAGTGACTGGTGGGTTGTTGCTGCCTGGCCCCGCGGCGGTTCCTAGAAACCCCACGAGCCCTACCATAGCCAGTTACCCGCTTGCTAAGGCGCCCCCTCCAATACCACCCCACTGACACCAAGTTCATTACAACCTTTGCAGATGCAACCAAGGCCTTCCGCCAGCTGCGCGTGCGTCCAGCTCTGAGCAGCATGGACCGTGTGCGTGCCGGCAGCCCGGCGCGCACGCCGGCAGCCCCGGACCGCCCCTCCTCCCCCAAAAAGCGCAAGGCCTCTTACAATATTGATAAGGAGTTCATTCTCAAGGATGACAAGGTCAAACGCAACACAGGTGGGTGCGCTGCTGCTTGCGGGGCAGCATGCTGCGGCAGTCCGCCGACATGCCCGCAAAGACAAGCGGGAGAGGCCAGCAGGTGGGACTTCGCCAGCCCAGTCGGTCAATCTGTGGCACGCGATTGGTCAAACCACGGCAAGTGTTTCACACAGCTTTGTTTGTGCCAAGATATCAGGATCAGGGGCACAGCAGCCCATGCACACAGCCCACCTGCCTTCTCTAGCTGGCGGCCTGGCCTCCAACTATGGTGCGCCCATCTTCTGCTTCGCACTCCCAGCTCCCTGCCCTCCGCTGTTTGCCACGGCCACTGCCCTGCAGACACGCAGGGCGACATCAGCCAGGCGCGAGGCCAGCTGGGTCAGCTGCTATTTGAGTTCAGCCAGATAGAGCTCAACCGGGACCTCATTGAGGCAATCAAGCGCACAGAGTCAAAGACAGGTGGCTGGCTGGGCTGCCTGGCTGTTTGGGTTGCTGGGTGTGGCAACGCAAGCGTGTGAGAGTGCAGATTGACTTTGCAGCACCCTCAACTCCACCTGCCCCAATGCCTCGGACACCTAGCGACTGAAGCTTTAGGATTGTTGCAGGCCGCACCCTCGTCGCCGCCGGCCGACCGTCGGTGCCCGGTCGCCTGAACCGCGCCGCATTTGAGGTGGCGGTTGGGGAAGCAGCAGAGTTACTGCAGGAGCAGCTCAGGTAAAGCAGGAGGCAGGAAGGAAGGCAGGTGCTGTGCCTGAGTGAAGCTGACATGGTGGCCCGTTATGTTGTTAGAGCCATACACGAGGGCTCCAGGCGGTGTGGGTGTCAGGGGGGAGATGCTGACCACAACGGCAGGTCTGCCTATTTGCGAACAACCCCCATATACCACCCACCTGCACTTGCTTGCCCACCCTGCACATCCATCTCCCCTTCGCTGATGCACCTGTGCCTTTCCTTGCTCTCCTGCTTTGCAGGAATGTGGAGGCGCACTGCGGAGACTCCCAGCTGCGCAGCGCCATTCTGCGCACCTATGCCGTGCAAGCAATCGCCACATTCGCAGATGAGGGTGCGAGGCGGCACTTTGCCTCGCCGCCAGATGCGGCGGCGGGGACGCTTGCCGCAGGCTGGATTGTATGCGGCTGTGCTGCAGGGGGTTGATGGTAGTACTGGTATATTTGCAGGTTGGCGGCTGTTGGGAGCTGCTGGCAGCGGTTCGGGCGCCCCTGCACTAGTCCTTGGCTGGTCTGTGCACATTCTATACGCCACTGCTCCGCGGAAGTTGCATGAAATTTGTGCACTGCACTGCTAAGTGCAGATTGGGATAGTGAGGAGGAGGAAGAGGGAGAGGAGGACGTGGATGCAGGAGTTGCCAACTCGTCGGACGAAGAAAACAACGACAGCAACAGTCAACGGCTGCGCGGCGGCAGTTGCAGCCTGGAGGGCGTTCAGGGGCAGGGGGATGGCTCAGGCAGCGGCGGCAGCCAGCACTCCCAAGACATGCTGCCGCCGCGGCCCAGCTCAGCGGCAGGCTGCCACTCGCCTCGGCATATGCAGAGCTCACACGCAGAACCCAATCGGCAGCAATCACGCTCCGGTCGGCAGGTGGTGGATCAGGGCGCCGCCAGCGGCGGCGGTGGCAACGTGGGGGCCTCACCGCAGCGCATACAGGCAGCGGGTTCTTATGCAGAGCAGGCCAGCTCGTCTTTCCTTCCCGATGCGCCGCCTGATTCAGCACTTGAGGACACCGCAACAGCATCGCTACGGGAGGAGGCACTCCAGCAAGGGCAGGCAGAGGGCGACATCAATCATGATGCTGGGCAGCCAGAGTCGGCTCGCCTGCCCGCAGCGGAGCGGCAGCCGTCGCATCAGCAACAGGGCGGCGTTAGACCGCAGGTGGCGGGAAACGGCAGGGCGGATGACGGCCACATGCAGCAACGCATGCGCATGCTATCTCTGGAGACAGAGGGCTCAGAACCGCTGCAGCAGGGATCGTCCGCAGGCGATGGGGAGGAGGAAGACGGGCCCACAGATATGATCCGCTCACCGGCCCCTGTCACCAGCAGGCGTACAGCACCGCCGCTGCCGCCTACTGATGAACGGGAGGAGGATGAACGGGCAGGCAGAGGAGCAGCAGGGGCCGCAGGGGTATGGCGCCAGGTGGTGGTAGGTGGCGACAGCTCGCGGCATGGCTCGCCCTCGCCAGTGTTAGAAGAAGCACGCCGACTGGAACTGGGGGCGAACCGTTCCCAGCAGCAACAACAGCAGCAGCAGCAGCAGGGACGGCAGCAGCAGCAGGAGCAGCAGCAGTCCGCCCGAAGGGGAGAGCAGGCGCAGCAGGAGGGCAGCGAGGGGCAGAGCCAGGGCCGGGCCTCCAGCGCCGCTGCAGAGCCACCCAAGCGGCAGCGCCGAAGCGGGGACGATCTTCCACCTCCGCAGGAACACTCCCCTCCATCCGCTCCAGGCGTGGGAGGGGCAGCTGCCCCGGCAGCTGGCCAGCATCGTCCCACAGACGGAGGTACTGTTGATGTGACCGCCGCACAGCGTGCCCTGATCCTAGGCAGCCTGCAGCACCCTAGGCAGCGCCGGCAGCAAGCGGGCTCGCCCACAGATCCACCCCCACCAGACAGCAACCATGACCCAGCACCGCATGCTTCTAGCGGCGAGCCAGGCCAGCAGCAGGCGGAGGCAGCGGCAGAAGCATCGGCAGCTGACGGCGGCGAGGGGCTGCCATCAGACGCTACGCTCCGTGCGCTGCGCCCTGCGCACAGCGGGAGCAGCGTGTGGGGCAGCACCCTGGTGTGTGCCGACCTGACCGTGAATGATGTGGCGTCCAAGTACTGGCCCTTCCTGCGATCCGCCATGCAGGGCCAGGTGGGTGGCCGGGCGTTGCGGGGGTTCCTGGTGGAGTGCTGCTGTGGTCTGCGCAGTTGTATGTGGAGGTTGCACCCATCCTGGTACATCCCAATGAAAATGCACAGCAGAAGGGCGACTGCCGCATGTGAGTCAATAACGTGGGCCAATCACACGCCTGTGCTCTTGGCCAATACGTTGTAACCTGGCACCCACCGGTTGTGCAGGCTGTCCAGCTTCAGGCGCGGGACAAGGAGCTGGTGGCTTCGCTGGTGCAAATGCTGGGGGACACAGTTACAGGTGGGAGGAGATTGGGCGGTTGGGTGGGTGGGTCGTTGTTGGGGGGATTGAGGCGAAACTGTTGTGGTTTGTGGTAGGTGTCCTGGTTGGCTGCCTGTTACGCCAGTGAAACCACCGCGCCCTCTTAACGCCCCAAGTTGGCAGGGAGAACTTCCAGGCAACTCATCCAGCCTTCACATGGTGTTGTGCGACCCTCCTCTCTCCTCTGCACCTTCTCCAGTGTATTCGGCACTATGCCAAGTCCTTTGGTTGGTAGTAGCTGTCCCTCACCATGCTGTGACACGCTGTGCCTGTGTGCAGGCGCGTACATGGCTGAGGCGGGTGGGGGGCGGCGCCCCGCTGCCGAGGTGAAGAGCCTGGTGGCGGCAACCGCCTTTGACGACTTCTTCAGAGCCAAGGTGGCGGCAGACTCCTCAGGCGCCTCCCTCTGACCTCCCATAACACAGCCCCTGTGAGCCCTGCAGTGCAGCTCTGCAGCAGGTTGCAGATGACGCGCGGTACAAGACCCTGCCAGTGGGGCCTGCTGAGAGGACCTGCTGTGCGGTCTGAGCAGCTTTGTATGGCGGCAGGTCATGCTTGATGGGTCGAGTCCGCGATGCTCATGGGGATTATTCTGCCTTGAATTGTCCGGGTGCCTTGGCTAGGTAGCCGTGCGCCCCCTTGTTGGGGTGCCACGGTGGCGGCAGCGGTTTGGCTGGCTGGTGACTTGCGAGGGAGGATTTGGCCTAACAGCGCGGCGACGCACGCATGCTGCCGCCTACTTTTTTCACCCCAAATTTACTCGGTTATCTGCACAGTGGCTTAATGAGTTCTGATTGAGTGATGACTTGTATACTACCATACCTGCTTCCGGGTTTTGCAGCGACATTATGACATTACTTGGGTTCCGCTCATCATAACCGTGTCCATGTTCTGCTCGTGACAAGTATATATAGTGCTGGCCTCTTTTTGCACCTCCTACCTGTATGTGCGTAGCTCTTCGGTGAACTCTGCTTGCTCCTGCATACTGCCAGCCCTAGTTTCAATGTAGGTACTTTACTTACTGCCCTACTCCTGTTAAAATTTAGTCAAAGTCAACTTGTAAACTCACAAGTCATGGCGCTGGGCACTACCATATCACCATTCACATCTCGCATCATGCATCGTTAGCCCAAGAAATGTAAGATGATGGCTCGACTGGCGTTGTTGATTGGCGAATTGTAGCATCAAACACAGGGTTGCATGTGATGGTAAGCTCAACAGCATCAATGTCCATCCAGCCCCCGTCAATCACGCATGCCAAGACATGGATGTATGCAAGTAAACCAAGAGCAAGTCAATATTGCCAGCAGTGTAATAGATTCCTGAACAAATGGAGGGACCATTACACTAGCACACGTGTGCAGGGGAAGCGCAGGGCATGGCCCACTGCCATGCAAACCCAAATTGATGCATGATTATATCCAGGGAAGTCGACGAATGGCAAAGGCAAAAGCAGGGCCGTATGACCAGCAAACTGGTAAGAAATGTAGATGTTAGCACAGTCAGGTGCGGGAGGCGCTTGCGTAGCTGGTGCAGCACATCCTCACGTGTTCCTGTGGAGGTGAGGACAAGTACCAATAGCTGCGGCAGCTGTGCCAGCGCGCTCTCAATGCAGGCGGGTCTGAGAGGGTTGTTGCCGGCAAGGTTGAGCTTGCTCAGCGCAGTGGCGGCTTTGAGTTTGGCGGGCAGGCGGGTGATGTTGTTCCAGCTCAGGTCAAGCTCGCGCAACCCTGCAGCAGAACATGCAAGGCATGGGCACAAGGGCACAACCTTTTGAGCTGGAACTTGGTTGTAGGGCAATGATTCCAAGGCCGTAGGGTTAAGCAAAGGGCAAGCGTACCAGCTGCAAGGCACCTGCAGCTTCAATATAGCTGGCGTTGCCAAATGCATGGTGCACTTGCAGCTACCGGCCAAGTAGGGTCCCTGCCGCAGCGCCCCGTGCTTCAGCTCAATGTGCTGCAACACCAGGCGAGTCAGGGCCTGGGCAGCCAAGCAGTCTGGCAGCGCCGTCAGGAAGCCCCCCACCACAGACAGGTCAACCAGACGGGGCGCCTGGCTCAGGAACGCCTCAAGCACCTCCACCATCTCAGACGCAGCGGGGGAATGGGGGAGCAGGTGCAGCTCCTTCAAGGCTGACGGCTGGTTGTTGCAGCCCTGCAGGGTCGACGCCTGCAAGTTGCTGTGGGTGATGTGCAGGGAGGACAGTGTGGCATTAAATGGGACCAGGGTCTGCAGCAGCCGTGCGCACCCTGTGTGCTGGATAGCTTTGACGCCGCACAGCAACAGCTGCACTACGTTTCCGTCACCAGTGCCTGAGTCGTGGGGGCTGCAGCGACAGCTCTGCATCTGAGCACCTCCAAGAGAAATGTAAGCGTTTCCGCGCTGGCAGCAAGGCAGGGGGAGAACACAAGGATGGATGGTAGTCGAAGACAGCATGTGAGGATGGTGTGCGTGTTGGTACACGGCAAGATGCCTTGCAGGATACAAACGGAGCTGGCATTGTACCTTTCGCCCTGCCATGCTCCGCAGCGCAACGAACGATGTGCAGTAAGAATCACATAATAGTCCTGGTGTGCAAACTGGTACTCCTCCAATGTCTGGAAGCTCCGGCTGTGGTAGCATTGCTTGTCCAATGCCGGCGTTGCGGCAAATGAGGTACAGCCTGCGCAGTTGAGGGACAGCATGCTTATGGTTCACATCATGAAACAGCAGCCTGGAAAACATCAGCGCTGTTTGTTCTACAGAATATATCACGAGCTGACCTGCCTGCGGAGGCTTCTCAAGCTAGTCAGTGGCTGCATTGGTGGATAAGCTGCAGTAGACACCACCACCAGCTCAGTGAGCCCAGGCAGCTGCGCCAGGCCGTCTACCACACTGCTGTTGATCGAGTTGCAATGCAACTTCAGGTTGACCAGGCGGGGCAGCTGGCACAGGCTCAGGATATCTGCAGGCTGCAGCTGAGGTATCAGCAGGGACAGCTTGTGGAGCTGATCAAATTGCAGCACAGCTGTGGTGAGCAATGGCGGCAACTCATGGCCGCACAGCTGTCATATCCGGAGGCTTAGTGGGTGCATCAGCTGCAAGAAGTCTTCAAGTTGGTGGGGGCTGGTCAGTGCTGCGCTGTGCTTATCATAAAGCAGCTCCACGCATTGCACCGCGCCGCCAACAACGTACAGGACGTTGCGTTGCGTTGTGAGCCAGCTCTGCCGTGTCTGGTCATGCATGTCCGCAAGGTTCCGGGCACGCGAACGGAAGGAACGCCATAAGCCGGGCTCTGAGAACAATACAGCCCGCCAGCGTTTGCAGACCATGGAAATGATGGGCCTGCAGGTTGCACATGAGTGAGCAAAAGCGACGGAATTGGTTTGGGTGCGCCTTGGGTGCGCCGTGGCTGCAGGAGCAGCCGTCTGCGGTGCCCATCCCTACGAGCGCCTAACTCCTTCCTGATGTCCTAGTGCAGCCCGTCGCTTACAAATGCCGACAGTGCACACGAGGACTGGGCGTGTAGGGTTCCAGGAGTCTCACCCGATGTTCTTCCTTGCGCCAGTTGAAGCTAGTACTTTGCCCAAGATCTGATCCGGCAGGGCATGGATGATCGGAGGCTGGCGAGCTGCCGCTCTTAGCCTGGCGCTCCTTCGCGGAGGCATCCTACATAAATCCCTCTTTCAGATAGCAAGCCACGTGTGAACTGTTGTACAGCGCTTACTGTTGATCAAGACGTCGTTTCCTCCCCTGTCAGCTTGCTGATGTGGCGCCAGGTATCTCCTGCCGATGGCGCAGTCAATCCTGTGACTGAAGCATTGGCAAGCTGCAATCCTGATTTACACACAGGGCCAAGCAAATTGTGCTGCACCAACTGGTGTAGGGGGGTTATGCATCTCACTACAAGCATGCATGAAGGAGGGTAGGGGAGTAGTCGCAGGCTATCTAACTGCAGCACCTTGCATTCTCACCACCTTGCTGGCGTTTCATGCCGTAGCTCCGCTGCATAATAGGACCTTGCCTCTCTGCATTGAACGAGCGCCCTAAGAATGCAGCCGATCTTGGCTAGGTTACAGTACCAACTACAGTACTAAGGCACCACAGCCCAGAAATGACAGCTGCAACAGTATGGCACACGGCGCAGATTGTGCAATGGCGCACTGGGTTGCCGATGCTTTCAACCGTGCTGTGCTCATTTAAGCCTCTCATGCCTCCGCCTGGCACGCACTGCCCAGGAACTGCTCCAGTTCAGTTGAGAACACCTCGTAGATGAGGGTAAGCGGCTTTCCGTCGTGCCAGAACAGATACTGCCGCCCCCAGAAGGGACCCTGCGCCTGGAACTGCCTGCACCAGGTGCGCAAAGGGTGTGTGGCTGCAGGAAGACGGAGTGTAAAGCTCACAAAGAGCGGCAAACGCCGGCACTGCATAGCAACTGCATTGCACAGATCTTACAAGAATCAACCGGTCATGTACTACATTGCTTATGATGCCTTTACCAACGCACTCTGCCATCGATCCACAGGATGTATCCAGCAGAATCAGCAGAACCTTGCGCCCTTTATTCTAGTCACCAATAGGCCCACTGGCTGCACTTAGCAGCCAGTGGGCCTCTGGTGAGGGTCACCCCTGTACCAGTCCCAAAAACCATCACGTCCGGGCACCCCACTCACCCCTCAAGGTATGGGCTGTTGCCCAGCTCCAGCTGCAGTATCTCGCGGTACAACTCCGTCCTGCCCTGACTCAGCGACACCCAGATGGGCTGGCTGCGGTCCCTGCACACATTCAGCGCGTAACACAGGGCAACACTGGGTGAAGGGAGCAGGGATGTGTGTCCGTCGGTGTGTTGTGACATACGAGTGGCTGGGGGCCCACACAATATAGGCCGACCACAATGCTGGCACAGGAATACCGACAGGGCATCTGAGCATGCTGAGGCACAGAGGCAGGCATGGTTGAAACAGTGCAAAACAAGCAGTACAAAGCAGGGAAGGACAGGCAGCTCAGCGCAGGGCAAATTGGGCTGGCTTCACAGCAGCCTGAGGCCTCACCTGAGGTATTGGTCCACAGTGGCGGCGCTCCACCAGGATGTTGCATACACATACGCCCGGCTGTGGGGGTCCGGTATGTGCAGCAGCACCTGCACGGCGGCGGGAGCAAGGAGACGGAGCAATAAGAAAGTGCGGGCCTATTGACATGTGAGGCATGCATCTACAGATAGTGTGGCAATCTTGTTTTTTGCCTGCCCCTTTGCCGGCTGGATGAGGATGCTGGTAGCACTCATTGTATACCCACCTGGCGCTGCACCAGCGGCCCCTCAATTGCCGCCGTCTGCGGTGGCAGGCCCGCCCGCTGGTGCCCAATATCCCGCATCTCAAGGCACTCCACCTGCAGCAGCCACCCGGCACGCAGGAACCAACTACAGTCGACTGGGTCCATGCCAAGAACACAAGTGGGATCAAACTACACTATGCTGCTAACAGCAACATGACACACTAAGCCACAACAGGCTCTGCTTGATGCAGCAACTGACTGGAGTGCAAGGAACTCAAGAGCTGTCCCTCTCAGCGCACCTGCACCCGCTCATTGGTCATCAACTGCAGGTGCCGCGTCACAGAGCCGTCGCTCAAGAGGATCACCTGCACAGGATAATGCGCGGTCGCAAAGTCAATCATAAAAGTGAGGAAATAGCTGTGCGTATATCACACTCATGCAAATAGACAGCCCTACGGAAGCCACTGTATTTCCCAACGCCCAAACAGCCAGCATTGCATGTAGCACAGAGACTGGCAGGAGGGGCTGTCAGCTGAGCTGTGAGGGGGGTTGCTCGCCCACCTTCCAAGAGGGACTCAGGGCGTAAGGAGTGGCCTGCCTAAAAATCGCCTCTTCCTCTGTGCCCTGCATGCAGCAATCAACAGCGCCAAATGCCAGTGGATCAGGGGTGGTGCAGCGCCAACAACACCTATTATGCAGATGGCGGTACTACAGTCAGCATTGTGCAATGGACCCAGTAACTTTAATGGTCATACAATGTGCGTCAGCAGGCCTCAAGTTTGGCCAAATCGGATGTGTCCGCTCACCTTCCATATCAACGGGTGGTCCAGCGGATGCCAGCCTGTGGGAGAGCTAACGCTGCTGCATGTTGCTGCTGGCATCAGTATTTCTCCACCCGCACCATCGCTGCTGCTCCTACTGCTGCTCACCATGCTGTGACAGCAGGTGCTGCTATGAAACGGCCTAGGCTTTGAAAAGACGTGGCGGCCCCCACTGCACCTGGAGCTTCTTGTCAAAACTGCATCATTACAAACAAAATCACCCGGAAACGATGCTGGGGAGTGCATGCTGCTACTGCAACTGCTGCAGCCGATAATAGAGCTACTGCAACGTGCTGCACCCTGCAAGGGCGGTGATGGCGGCACCGGGTTGGCTGCCACTAGACTGCAGCCGGCCATGCTTGGTACCATCAAGCACATCCAGGAAGCCATACGCTTCTACAACAGAAGTTTGCTGGCTCAAGGGTTCGCTCTTGTGCCAGAAGGCAAATGTTTCAGAGCATTCCACTACGAGAACACCGTGTGGGGATCACGACAAACTCGGACGTACATCAAGCACGCCAAAAGCAAGTGCCGCGTATTAAATAGCGCGCCCACGGCGAAAATGCTCCCTTGTGCTTTCCAAGCTGAGGTGTCCGCGCAAGTTGGGTATTTTTGGCCTCTGGGGCCTTTCGGGGCCCGATCCTGCGCTGCTTCTCTCTTTGGCCACCATTATGGACTTTGTGGAGAGGTTCGCCGGCCTTGCCGGCGGCTCAGTCCGCAGCCGGCCTTCCCCCACCAAGCTCTTCGACTTCAGCAACCTGTCACCCGCTGTGCAGGCGCATTTGCAGGAGGTGAGAGAAGTTCAAGCACCGTCGCAGCCGGCGAGTTGGGGCTGCCTTCCCAGTGGGTCCCACCAGCGGCAAGGCGTCCCGGAAGGCGCCGCACCCGTGACCCCAGTGGATTGTGAATGACTACTTATTCCTTCGCAATTTCATGAAACTTTGTTCCCATCACAACTGTCAGCGCATGCTCATGACATTTTACGTGCAGGTCTACCTCACACTTGCTGTGGCGTTGTGCCTGGCTGCCGCCGGCGTATGGGTATCTGCCGTCACAGGCTTTGCCCAGGGCCTGGGCATGATCGGCTTTTTGGTGTCAGTGCCCTGGATGATGTCGGTGCCGGCCGTGCCAGACACGTTGTGCAAGCGGCGCACCCTATTCGGCACGGCTGCACTTTCCCAAGGCCTCTTGCTGGCCCCGCTGGTGCGCACCGCCCTGGCCCTGCACCCTGGCGTCCTGTTCACCGCCTTTGCAGGCACAGCAGGTGAGAGCTGCTCATAGTTTGGTGCATGCTGGTGATAGTGGTGAGAACCTGTGCAAGGTTGAGGCATGCGTTTTTGCTGACTCTTGTTCCCTGGCCGAACCACTGCACCGCCTTTTTGTAACCCATTCTGTTGCCCCCTGGTGCTCCTCCCTGCAGGCGTGTTTGCGTGCTTCAGCGGCGCCGCCCTGCTGTCCCCACGCCGCCAGTACCTCTTTTTGGGCGGCCTGCTGTCCTCAGTGCTGTCCACGTTCCTGCTGATGCGGCTGGCCACGTGGGCGTTTGGCGGCGCTGCGATGCTGTTTGAGGCGGAGCTCTACCTGGGGCTGGTTGTGTTTGCGGGCTATGTGGTGTTTGACACCCAATTGATTGTGGAACGATGTGAGGCAGGGATCAAGGACCCCCTGAGGGACGCACTGGACCTGTTTGTGGACCTGGCCGCCATCTTTGTGCGCCTGCTTGTCATCCTGCTGCGTAACGCGGAGAAGAGGCAGCGGCAGGAGCGGGAGCGGGAGGCGCGACAGAACGGCCGTCAACGTGGCATGCGCACCTCCAGGCTGTGATCAGGCAGGCATGTGATGTACCAACCAACCATTGAATGGATGAAAGCAACGTGCTGCTACCCAGCAGGAAGTGCCGGACAAGCGTCGCCTGGTGGTTGTACGAGCACGCCGATGTTGGGGTGTTTGGACAACACAATCGACCCTATAATTCTGTATGTTGATGTACTGCATACGTGCTGCAAGTGTTCCTCACATGTAATCAGGCACCAGTGGCCAGCTTCGTGCATTGGGTGGCAACCAGTGGCGGCATTGACCTGGCGCTCATGCTGCAGCATGCTGGTGAGGTTGATGCGGTGTTCGAGTTTACTAAAGCGAGCAAATTGTGCAGCCAATTGCGATCGTTCGCGGAGCTTGACAGCAACTGCACCTCGCCACCACACGCCTGCATCAGCCCATGCGCTGCAGTAGCCGCCTTGCGCTATCTTTTACTAGTCGTTCGTGACAAGCTTCTGTAGCGTCATGCAGCTCAGCTGCGCTTATCACCGGCCTGCCCAAGTGCAGCTCGTGAGCCTGCGGGACTTTTCCGGTCAGGGCCTTGCCCAGCGTCGCCGCAGTCAAGCTGCAGTGGCAGTGGCGGAGCGTTCAGACGCAGCATTCACCCCGGCAGGCAGCGAGGGCCTGCCGAGCGGCAGTGCCCCAGGGCCACCGCCGGCCAACGGGGTTCACCTCCTGCATCAGATGTCCACGCACCAGTGTAACCAGGTGACGCAGCACGTCCTGCGGGCTTTCTTACCAGCTGGGTGCCACAACGGCGCGGTAAAGCCTGCTGAGCAAGACACCACAGCAGCCCGCACCTGGTGCCAGCGCTCGGGCGTCCAGCCTCAGCAGCAGCGACAATGCAGCAGCGCAATGCAGCAGCTGGATGGCCAGAGTGCAGGGGAGGTGTCCTTGATGCAAAGCAGCGATGAAGACGGAAACGGCAGCAGCAATGATAGCAGCAACGGTAGCAGCAGCAGCAATGTGCAGGGTTGCATTGCACATGCTGGCAGCCAGGAGGAGTCGCCACCGCGACGGCAGCGAGGCCTGCAGGGCCAGGTGGTTGAGCACCTGCTGGCGGGGGGCTTTGACGAGGTGCTGCTGGAATCTGTGCCCACACACACACTCAACTGGGTTGTTAAGGTGCGTCCCTGGGAGGCAACGCTGCAATCATTTGCGAGTGCTGCTGTCGTGTCAGACAAGTTGTAGTGGTGCCTGCAGCAGGGCTCGCGCACGATGTGCGATCCACTGGCGTTTATAAGATGGTGTGTCAAGTATCCTGCCTCGCTATCACCTCTTGCCCAGACCTTACAGTTGTGTCCTTGCTCCCTGCCTTCTTGCCGCAGGTGCTGGGGCAGCAGGGCAGTGTGCAACAGGCAGAGGAGCTGTTCCACTGGATGCGCGTCAAGGGCAAGGCCAACCAGTTCAGCCTGGTGAAGATGTTTGAGGCATGCGGCGCCGCCAGGCAGCCCTGGCGCGCACTGCAGGTCTGGCGCAACACGTGGCGCATGCCGCAGGCGCGGCATGTTGCGGGCACTCAAGCAGGTGGGTGGCCGGCTGTACTACAGTGTGGGTGTGCGAGGGTGTGTTTGCTGGAATGCACGAGGCTTAGCTAGGTAGGCTCATTAAATGGGGGTTGGGCTGGATGCGACATGCAGGAGGGACAGGGACGGGTGGCTGATTTGCGGCGTCGTTGCTGCCTGCCTGCTGCTGGTGCTGATTGCTTGTGTGATAGCTGCTTGTGATTACTTCGCAATTGTCGTAAGCTGCCTGGTAGTCGCTTGTCATTGCTGGCTGCTCACTGTTTTTTCGTTGTCGGCACTGCTGCCCTTGCTGCCACCTGCAGCCGCCGCGCTGGTGCTGTCCTACCGCTCCACTGGCGACCACCGTGGCGCAATGGCGGCCCTGAAGATGATGGTTGAGAAGGGCTTTCCCGTGGATAGATACGCATATAACGCCGCCATCCGGGTGTGCGCCGACGCAGGGGCTGCCGATGACGCGCTCCGTCTGCTGCGCACGCTGCGCCAGCTGGCGAAAGAGGCGCAACAGGAACAGCCTGGCACACCAGCAGCAGCCTCCAGCAGCAGGAGGGTGGACAGCAGCAGCGGCGGCAGCCAGCACTCAGAAGCTGCAGCACAGGCTGTCGCCGGCGGCAGAACAAGCGGCAGGTGGCCAACGGAAGCAGCTCAGCAGGGAGAGCAGGAGGCGTCTGGTGGCGGCATGCGCACTGACTGCCGCTCATACAGTGCTGCATTGGCGGCGATGGCTGCTGGTGGCAAGTTCAACCGCGCTGGGCAGCTGCACCGCTGGCTGATCGAGGATGGGGTGCAGCCTGACGCGCCGCTATGCGCACAGCTGCTGTCCTGCTACGCGGCCGTGGGGCAGGCGGCAGCTGCGCAACAACTGGTTGATGCCATGCTGGCAGGTACTTCAAACAAGCTGTGCTTCTATCGGTCCCTGGCATGTACGCTGGCTGGCTGGGTTAGTGCAACCAATAGACGGTCGCTTCCAAATTTTCCTAGTACAAGCTTACAATGAGCTGGTTGGCTGCTACATGCGCCACCTGCCCTGGACGTTGCCGGCCTGCCTCGCTCATCGCATGCTTCCCGTCACTCAGCCGCTGCTTCACCCTGCCATGCGCCGTGCAGACTCCCAGTTGCCCCCCAATCGCACCCACTGGAACACGCTGCTGCTGGCATACGCAACAGCACAGGATGCAACAGGCTGCGCCGCCGCCTACCGGAGCATGCTGGCTGCGGGCGTGCGCCCCGACGGCTACACCATGCTGGCGTTGCTTCGGGCTGCTTTCCACACAGGACAGGGGCTGGCAGCAGTACAGGCGGTACAGCGGGAGCTGGTACTGCGGCAGGTGGCACTCAACCGCCAGCTTGGTACCGCCATGCTGTGCTGCCTGCGCCATGTTCGCCCCATAGCACCCAGCACCTTGCAGCTGGAACTCGATGCCCAGGCTCAGCCTGCAGCAAGCGGCAGCCAGCGTAGCAGAAAGCAGCAGCGGCGGAGGCAGCCAAAGCAAGCAGCAGCAGCCGCTCCCAAAGGCTGCGAGTTGGTGAGCCCAGCAGCTCAGCGGCCTCTGCAGGAGTATCAGGAGCTGCAGGATGGCCATGCCACTACGGGGACTAGCAGCAGCACCTCACCAGCAGGGAATGAACGGCAGCAGCAGGTGCAGGGGATTGCAAAGCAACCAGGGCAGAAGCAGGGGCAGGAACCTGCAGCGCGGCAGAGCCCCATCCAGCGTGGAGCACAACAGGCAGCCGAAGCGCCAGCGAGCTACGAGAGTCAGGCTTGCCTTGTGGAGGCAGCCAGCCTGTTCCGCAAGATGCGCAAGCAGGCGCGCAAGCTGGGTCAGCCGCTGGACCTGAGGGCGTACAACAGCCTGCTGCTGGTGCAGCTGGCGGCGGGGGACCACGAGGGGGTGCTGCGCACTTTTGAGGAGCTGGAAGCTGGGGAGGAGTTGCTGCCTGATGCCACCACCCTGGGCGTTGTCATCTCCGCCTGCCAGGCAGCAGGCTGGCAGCAGCGGGAGCGGCAGTACAGGCAGCTGCTTGTGGGCAGCCGCCTGCTTGGCACGCTGGGTGGCGACGAAGAGGAGGGACTCGGCGGTGGGGGTAGCAGCAGAAGGTGACTGAAATGAGCCTGCTGCACTGTGTCGCAACACAGTGTGTGCGTGTGTGCATGCCAGTGTTTGGCAAGCATTTCTTTTTGTGAATAATCAACATTTCCTAAACACTAAAATTGATTTCGTTTCCTTTCATGCAAGCATTGTTTCCTTTCATATACTGGTAATTGGCTGTTCTTGTAACAGTTGCTTCTTGCCGCGGTTTTGGTTAACAGAAGTTGCCTTTTGCTGCGGCTTTCGTGAGGCAACTAGAGTTAGGCTTTGGCATTGCACAATGCTGAAGTTATAGTAAGGGCCGTCCGGCCAGCGCTAAGTCCACAACCTCCACAGGAAAGATCTACAGCAACTGGGAACGCTCCCACTTCAGTAAGCAGCACAACAACATCTGCACAGCTGGTGGGCAAACTGTCAAGCAGGTGTGAGCAATCTGGGCTATTGGCACCGCTGCTGGAGTGCAACAACCCTTTGCTCTGATTGACGTAACGCCACAGGCAAGCACTTGGTTGACGGCGGCATGGTGGGCACGCTGACGGATCTTCACCAGGAAACGCCTGGTTCTGCGTGTCCAACTAAATGAGGCCAGTTGGTTGACTGGCATCAGTTGTGTGATGCCTACTGTTCACCCGCAACCCCACCCCAACCTTCACCTCACATGTCCCCTGTAGCAAGCTGCACGTTGATGCTGCATTCCACAACACCAATATCCAACAAAGGCCCTACCACGTTGACAAGCTGTTCCCGGTGAGAACGCCCTGGGTATGTCATTGCAGTGTGCCGAGCTGAACCAGACTGCAATTCGCCTGCCCCTGCCATCACCTCAGCTGAGGACAGCTGCATCCCACCAAAATCATCAGGGTGCCCCAACTGTTGCTCGAGTTGATGCTTCAACGCAACTTGTGTGTCCCCCCTAGTGTTGCTGCAGTACGACAGGAACCAACGGAAGTCACCCTTCCCCAACAACTATCACAGACGCCGCTGCCCCTCCCGCTTTTGCGCTGTGCCTTAGGCTCTATCCCGCTGGGCTGGCAGAATGTGGGCAAGGTTGCCCAGGACTTCAGCAACACCACCGCCAACCATCATTGTGATGCATCGCCGCACCAAGATTGCGGACTGCATGCTACACATGACGATGTCCAATGTTGTTGTGAGGGATGGAGAGGACGGTTCCTTCTGGCCTCTTCTCATGCCCAAATTCACTAGAATAGGGCAAGTCAGCACTGGACTGTGCAAGTTATTGCAATACACTTTTTTGTAGTGTGCATGCACATGTTGTTGGGTGTCAATGCGCCTTCATCACCATCATCTGTACGAGCAAGACCGAGCTGCCGACCATTTGCATGCCACTTTCACTGCAACCAGCTCACGTTCCTCTCAAACTTCCATCAACAGCTCAACATGTCCCATCCCTGTCTTACTCGTATTTGTGTGTTACGTTACAAGATACAACATGTCCATCCCTGCAATGTTTCGCTCAAATTTGGATGCAAAGAATGATTTGCTGCACAACGAAAGTTGTTGTTTGCTCAGAACAAAACTCGAGATGACAGCTTTGGCTGGTCTTGTAACACAAGCAGGTGCACGCAGAAAGGGAAGTAGAAAAAAGTAGAATGATGGGGAAAACCAGTCGGACATGTTGCAATGGAGGGTGTTTTTTGCCCAATTGGCTGGTTGGGCTTCAACCTTGTGCGGTGGACTTTGCCAGGTGCTTGCGATCCACCTTGTCCAGGGGTGTGTGCTTCAGTAAGAACAGGCGCTCTGCACGCTGCGCCAGCGTGCCGCCCGCCTTGAGGCCCAGCCGCTGCAGCTCCGTCATCAGGCGCTCCAGCCCCAGGGCTTCCAGCTCAGCAGCACTTGAGTAGTGGGAGAGGTCCACGGGCTCGTGAGGCACAGCTGCAGCCGCTGCCTCTGCTGATGCAGCCACGGCAGGTGCAGCTGCCTCTTGGGCGGCTGAGGGCTCGACGGCTGGTTTAATGGCAGTGGGAACCACGGGACTGGCTGTGGGGCTAACACCACCACTGCTGTCCCCACCAGCGGCAGCAGCAAACTCCTCGCTTGAGGAGCGATCACTGCCACCGTTGCCGGCTGGTGCCGCGTCAATGTCCCCATCTCCCACCTTGTCCAAACTGGGGTCACCCTTGTCTGCTTCCTGCTGCGCCTGCTCCTGCTGCTGCTTCTGAGCCGGATCTGACAGCTCGCTACCGCTACCACTGCCTTCTCCATCCTGTGCAGCGCCCTCCTTATCCTCCTCCACCTCATCATCTTCCTCCTCCTCCTCGCTGCTCAACTCCTCCAGCGCCATGAGGGCATCAATCCGCCGCCTCTTCACCTCCGCATCGCCCCCCAACGCGCCTGGCTTGCGCTTCTCAGCAATAGGAACCGCAGCGGCAGCAGCTGCGGTGCCGCTGGCCAACGCGTCCTGAACCGCGCTCAGTACGCCACTCAGGTTTTGCTGATGCTGCTGCCGAACCTCAACAACATCCACCTGAAGCAAAATGGTGGTGAGGCAAACCGCGTAACCAAGCAAGGCAAGCAACAGCAGGGCTGCACGTGAGAGGATCAACAGATATGTTGCCTGCCCTTCCCACCGTGGCTTCAAACCGTAGCAGCAACCCTGCATGCCTTTCAATCCGCTTCACATTTCTCCCCAGTTGCACGCAGCCTGCGGCTCCTACGCCCACACGCACCTGCTCCTGCTGCTCCCGCTTCTGCTGCTTGGCCACTTCCTTCAGGTGCTTCATGGCAACCTTCTCCAGCTCACGCTCACGCGCCTCAGCAGCCCACTCCGCCAGCTTCTGCTGCGCGGTCTTGTGGCGGACGCGGCGGCCTGTAAAGCATCAAGAAACAGTGGAGGGACACGGGAGCGGAAGGCATGTCGGCAATACCTGGCAGCAGCAGTAGCAAGAAAGCATGGCATATGCCTGTCATAGCATACACCTGTCATGCTGCTGCACATAATCTGCTTTCTTCCCACAGTTGCAATAAACGCAAAGCAGCACGCATCATCTGCCCAAATGAAGGGCACGATGACAACACAACCAAGCACCGCAATCCACCGACCGTGATGCCAGCGTGCCCCTGCTCCCAGCATTCCCCAGTTATCACCAAAAGTACACACCATGCAAGTCACGGCAGGCGTCAAAGTTGTCTGTCAGCTTCTGCTTGCCGGCACCACGCAGAAGGGAGCCAAAGCCGCCCTTGCCGCCACGCAGGCGCAGTACCAGGTGAAGCGTGGACTCTTTCTGGATGCTGTAGTCGGCCAGGGTGCGGCCATCCTCAAGCTGCTTGCCCGTGAAGATTAAGCGCTGCTGGTCGGGAGGGATGCCCTCCTTGTCCTGCAGCGGAAAAGGGGACAGCAGCAGGCAGAACATTGTGAGCGGCACATGCAGGCAAAAGATAAGCAGCAAGAGTGCGATTATTACAGAACTACACTTCCTGAGACTCGCCCTGCTACAGGAAGACGTCACAGGCAGGCAGCCACCACTTGCAGACCTGAATCTTGGCCTTCACATTCTCTATTGTGTCGCTGCTCTCCACTTCCAGCGTGATTGTCTTGCCCGTCAGCGTCTTAACAAAAATCTGCATTGCGCCCGATACGCCTGAGCAAATGCGGTATTTTCCTGCAGCAGCCAACATGGCAGATAAACAGGTGGTGGACGCCCGCCCTGGAGGGTTGGACTGGTGCTGAAGGTTCTGGCAGCCGTCTGAGGGAGACAGGCGGGGGCGGGTGAAGCAGGCCTCATGGACAGACGTTGAGCTCGCGCTGCCGCCGTGAGGCTCAGTCAAATGAAACAAGAGCTTGAAAGCGCCGCAGCAAGCCGCGGACTTGAGCAGGCGAAGGCGGTCTCCACACGGGGCCCTGCTCGAGCCACAAGCGGCAGGGGCAGCACCTGTTTGTGGTACACCGTCAGGAAGAGCTTCGGGCCAAGGGGCTTGACCGCGGCTTTAACTTGGGATGGATGGCCGCCGGGAGAAGGGCGTGTACAGACGCAGGCTATAGAAACACGGTCTTGAAAGCGGTAAGTCAAGTCTCTGGTGTCAACTCTGTAGGGGAGCCGCGAGCGCTCGCGAGCGCTCGTGGCGCCAGGCTGTCCGCCATGCAGGAGAGGGCTGCCTTGGCATGCATGTATCGCTTAGAAGCTGTGAGAGTCTGTTGCCAATCGATCTGGTAGGTCCCAGGCACTTTGCGTGCACATTACTCTCAACAGCCCCTATAAAGGCGTTGCAGCGACCTGGCACAGCAAAACAATGTTGTTTACTACGTCGGTAACGGTGTGAACTGCCTTGATTTGGTAGTTGCCATAGCAGCGACCACACCACACCTGCCGACTGGCACTTGTGCGTAGTGTGCGCGTGGCAGCTGGTGGTTTTGCTTGTGGTATGTACCTTCTAGTTTGGCATTTGCAGGCCACTTGTATGGTCTTGCTCTTTCTGTAAATATATAAAGCACCGTGGCTGGTAAGAAACCTATTCATGCAAACCACTCGCGCGGTCTTGATCTGTGTGTAGAACGCCATGGCTGACCAGGAACCTTCTGCCAAGCGCCAGCGGACGGGGAATGCCTGGCTACGCAGCTGGGCATGGAAGCGTGAACACAGAGTTGACAGAGTGAGCTTTGTCAGCGTTGGAATCATACGGGCAGCGATATTATTCAACAGCTATTCCACCAGTTTAACAGCTACCTGCCCCGCCTGCAGGTGCGGTTCGACCGGCCGTACTCCCACCCCTTCAACGACCAGCAGCTGACCATCCACCAGGCTCGCTTCAAGGAGCAGGGCTTCGCCTCCACCGTCTGGGACAGCTCCATTGTACTGGCCAAGTACTTTGAGGCCCATGCTGTGCGATATGCGGGCAAGCGCTGCCTGGACCTGTCCGCGGGATGTGGCCTACCCGGCATCGTTCTCAGCAAGCTGGGTGCTGTTGTCACAGCCACGGACTTGGCACCCAATCTGCCACTGCTGGAGAAAAATGCCAAAGCAAACGGTGAGGACCGTACTACGATTCAGGGCTGAACTTAAAGATACTGTTGCAATGAGCTGCTCTCAGGTTGTGACTTCTGGGCTCTTTTGCTCCAGGAAGTCTGCCGTCTCGCCCACCTAACTGCTTTCGCAGGCTGCGACATCCAGGTCAGGGAGCACAGCTGGGGCACAGATGTGGCAGCCCTGGGGCCACCCTTCGCTGTAATCTGCGCATGCGATGTAATGTATATAGCGGAGGCTGTGGAGCCACTGCTAGCATCGCTCATGGCTCTGTCTGGCCCCAACACAGAGCTGCTCATAGCACACGGGCGCAACCGGCAGGTGAGGTGAGGAAGGCTAGAGTCAGGTTAGAGGCTTACACAGTGCTGCAGGCAGGTCACAGACTGCAGCAATCATGAGCGAGGAGGGATGATCCTTTTAAGGTTGACTCCCCATGCAGGCTGAGCCTGAGTTCCTGACGGCTGCGTCGCAGCATTTTGCGGTGGAAAAGCTAACCAGCGAGGAGTTGGACGAGGTGTATCAATGTACAGACGTGGATGTGCTGCGGCTGCGCATGAGGCCGCCGCCTGAGGTGCCTGAGCTAGCAAAGCGGCAGCGGCAAAGCGAGGGAAGCGTCGTAGGTGCGGTGCATGAATGCCGCCTATTCTAGCTTTCCTCAACTTTTCTGGGCTCCTCGCGTTTTGTTCGCTGGCTCGTCTGGAACTACCACAGCGTAAAAGCGCACAACTTGGGCTGGTGGTCGGGTTCGCTTGCCACTGGTTGGCGGCACCGCTGACCACATCGTTCATAATCGCGACCGCCGCTCAACGAGTTTGCAGATGGAGGAACCGGAACGCAGCAGGAAGCAGAAACAAGGGTCTGATGCCGCCGCCCTGCAGAGGGCGGCTAAACGTCTCTTGCTGGCTGCAAGGGAAGCGGCCGGCGGCACCCTTGTGCGACCTTCCCAGGGCGTGAGCGACTTTGCCGCACCACCGCTGAAACCCCACAACAGCATTGCGCTACCAGAGAAGCCAACCATGCTGGAAACGGCATGGAGGCCGCCTTCTGCGCTGCCGCAGCCATCCCATCCTGTGACCGTTTCCCCTCGGTCCGATGGCTGTGTGCCAGACTCCGCCCGCCCTCAACACAGCGTACCCAGCTGGGTGCTGGCGCGCCCTGCACCCAAACCGCTGCCACTCAAGCAAGCGCATACCATGCCACCAGCTGCCGCGTCAGCTCTGCCGCCCCGCGCTCCGCCCCTAGCACCCACCAATCAGCCGGCAGCATTTGCTGCGCGCCCGCTGCAGCTACCAGCAAGTCCAGGGTGGCCGCCCTGCAGCGCGGAAAAGGCACGCCAACCATCAGAGGATGCCTGCTCGCCGAAGGGGTCGCAGATGCATGTGTTGGCAGGAGATGTGAGGGAGGCGGCATCCAGCGGCGGCAGGCTCAGCCGGTCCCTCGAAGCGCTGCTGTTCCTCTCGGGTGCTGCATCTGTCAACCCTGCACTGGCCACACGCAATCGCAAGACAGGTGGGCAGGGCAGATTCTCACCCTGCTTGTCGCAGCCTGCCAGCCGGTGGCCTGTCACGCTTACCAGCTGTGAGTGGGATTGCCAGCCTCAGTCTTCCTGCCCCTTGATTCTAACCCAGCCCAATTTGTTCAGCAAAACCAATGAATCATCGCAACATGCTGTCAGGTGCTGGCTGCAGAGCTGGACCTCAGCGAGCCATCCTCAGCGGGAGTGAAAGCCCTAGTGCAGGCAGCTGAGCAGCTGCGTGCGGCGCTGGCCAGCAGCGGCGGCGATGCGCGGGCCGCTCTCATGCAGGAGGCCTGGACCTGCCTGCTTGGTTGCGTGCTGAAAGGTGGGGTCCTCAGCATTGGGAAATATCCCTTATAAGGCGAATCCACTCATCAGTCAGCTGGACAGCCATTTGGATCCTGTGAAGCCGCATGGTGGGCCGTCCTGTAGGGTGGTCCTGTAGCTGGGTGCTCTGCAACTATACAAACACTTGTAAGTGATGCCTGCAACCTTCCTAACTGTTGCAGGTGATCCAGGCAGCGTGCTTGGCCAGCTGCAGAGCCGTCTGCAGGAGCAGCCCTTGCCCTCTGGGCCTGAACAGGCAGCGACTTACGCAGCGCTTTTCAACTGGGCACAGCAGGCGGACGCCGCCCTGCACCATCTGCCAGCAGAGGCAGCACTGCTGGCAGCACTGGAGGCCATGCAGCGCTTTGCAGCACGCACCATACTGCCCTTCTACCCCGCTGGAGGGCTCTTCTGCTTCCCCTGGCTGGAGCGCGCTATCTGGCAGTGCTGCCCCTCGCTGCAGCCAGCAGCCCCCGCAGCAGGTGCGACCGCTGAATGACAGGAAAGGCTGCCTCTGCTGGTGCTCTAGCTGCTGCTACTGTGCGTTGCTGGCACGGCTTTGCTTCCAAGCAGTTTTTTGGTACAACAACTTGCTGCCCGCGTATCCGATCTGCAGGCCTGCCAGAGCACACCCTGCACCACCCTCACCCGGCTGTGTCAGCGTCAGTGAAGCGTTTGAGCCAAGTTCACGAGATTGTAGAGGATGCCATGCTTGGGGCAGCTGAAGAGCAGCGGCAGGCAGTCTGCCGTGGCATCCTGACAGCTGTTGCTGCCGCCATCCTGGGAATGCACATGCGTCCAGGGATTGCACGGGAGCTGCAGCAGCTGAATTGCCTGCAGGGAATGGACGGCAGGCTACACATTCAATCCGATGTGGATGCAGCGTTGCAGGTGTGATGGCAAAGCACTGCCCTGCAGTATGTTGGGGCAGCCAGCCAGTTGATCTGCTTGTGGCCTAGCAACAACAACAGTGCAATGCTTGTATGGGCTTTGCCTTGAAGGATCGCTGTTCCCCCTTGCCAACATTGCAGGCAGCAGCTGCGCTGCGCTCAGAGCCCCGTAAAGTGGCGGCGGCAGCGGAGATTCTGGAGCGTGCAGCGCGGCAGATGCGGTTGGGCCCAGCTGGCTGGCCCCAGGCAATGTATGCGGTGATCCGGTCATTTGGATCATGAGCGCATCCCAACCTCTGGCCTCACGTTCTGGCCTTATCACTGGGCTTTCAATGTGGAAAATCTTACAAGAGCACAGGCATTAGGAAAAGTGCAGGTATCACAGGCATTCTTCTGTTAAATCCCCGTTCAGCAGGGTTGTCGTTTCTACAACAGGTATCACAGGCAGGCATCTGTATCACAGGCAGGATTGAAGGCACAAGGACGCATGGCAACAGAAGTAGACTGGCCCTCAGTAGGACAACAAAACACGTGCCGCTTCATGCAGCAGGTAAACTGATGGTGTAATTGATTTGCCAACTCAATGCAGTGGAGAAACGTGAGGCTTGAGTTCAGTGGGGATCGGGTTGCGCTATCTATCATGTGCACCTGGATCGCGCTGGTTTGAAAGCAACGTTTGAAAACGAGTGCCTCTCAGTGAGCGACAAGTGAGTGGCCAGCAAAGGCGGCATGCCTTTTGCTACGATCAAGGCTCACCTGCCTATGCATGCTGATGCTGAAACAGGCTGCCTGGAGGCTGCCGATTGCAGAAACCAGCAATGGAGAAGGCTGCCCTGCTCATGCAAGAAAGCTGCTGTGGAAACTTCAGAACATCTGTGTTAGCATGCGATCCACGTCGCCCAAAATATCAGCCCTGGCAACAGCAGCGCTGGCGCTGCGGGCAGACAGGCGGCTAGCAGGAAAGTGACCAGGCAGGGGCAGCGAGGGTGCCTGGGGCAGGCCCGCGGCACGGGGGCTGAAGGCGCTGGCAAATAGGGAGTGACCTGCAGATTATTGATCAGGCATCGGGTGACAGGTTAAGTCAACCAGTGCTTGACAGGAGGGATTGCAGAGGGCGGAGCCATGCATGCATACTGCACAACCCTCACCCTGGGCACTGGGAGAGACCATCGGGGGCCGCGGCGGCTGCCCCACATTGGCAGCGTTGCCACCACCGCTGCTACCGGCGCTGCCAAACTCTTCGCTGGTCCGAGGGCTGGGCTCCATGCTGTGCGTGCTGTCCCCGCTGCGCGGGTCGGGCCCAGAGGCAAAGCTGTTGGAGCGTGCCAGTGATACCAGATCGGCCAGTCGGTCCAGCTGCTGGGCTGAGCCTGCAGGGTCGCCAGCAGCGACCAGTGCAATCACTGAGTAAGAGTGCCGGACCGTAGGTAAGCAGGTAAGGAGCAGAGTGGAGAATAGCTGGTTTGTGGCGAAACCAAATTGACAGAGCCCGTTGCTGCGCACGACCATTGCACATGTGGGAGGAGTGCACAGGTGCAGGTAGCAGTTGCAAGCGTGGCTTTAAGATATGCAAGGGTGCGGGCTCAACGCTTGCCAGCACTTACCCTGAGGCCAGGGCATTGATGCCGCGCGCAGCACCGGGGGCATGAACGGGCCAGGAGTGAAGGGGAGGCGGGTGACATTGACCGGCCCCGCTGGCTCGGCTGCATCTGCTGGCACAACTGCGCCGGCAGGAGATTCATTGTGTGCTATTACCTGCCTGCGGGCAGTCGGCAGGCCCCCCAGTGTGCCTGTCACACGTGGCATGCCAGTGCTGGCGAAAGGGCTGGTGAGGACGCTTCCGCCGGCAGCAGCCATGGCCCCACCTCCACTAGGAGGGCTGGGCATGGCAGCACTAGTATGGGCCTGCATGGGCGTGCCCGGCTCTTTCTGCTCAAACAGCAGCTGGCGGCCTGCAGCGGCGCTGGCGGCGGTGTTGCTGCTGGCAGAGCCCATGCCGGCAGTGCGGGAGAAGTCGTCGGATGGCGAGCCGTCAGAGGGAGTGGTGGGGCTGACCGGGGTGTGAGCGGGTGAGAAGCCCATGCTTCCTGGGCTGGTGCTGCTGCCAGGGGCGCCAACTGCACATGTGGCACAGGGAGGCACGCGGCGCTTGTAGCGTCATGCACAGTAGCAGGGATTGCAGAGGTAATCACCAAGTGCTCCTGCAATTGCACGAGAAATCTGAGCACAAGCTACACAGGACAACACTTCGCACCTTGTCCAAAGGGGCTGAAGCTGGGCAGCTGGAAAGCGGATATGTGCGTGGCCTGAGGCTGCCACTGATCCGCTGCCAGGTTGCCGCCGCTACCCGCACCGAGGTCGCCAGCAAGGCCAGCCGGCATGACTACAGCAGCCGCAATGGCACCCTCAGCAGCGGCATCAAGGCTGGAACGTGGGGGCAGCGACAAGCGCCCTCCAGAAGGGGTGGGCACATCAGCTGCTCCCCCTGTCACCCCGCCGCCCCTGCTGTGCCCCCCATTACCAGACTCAGCCGCGTTGCTGGCCAGGGGTTCCAACAGGCCTGCGGCGGCCAGATGCATGAGCTGCTCATGGGCAGCGGCCTGCTGGACCTCGGCACTCTGCAATCAGTGCGTGGCAGAGGAACATGTGGTGTTACGCTTTTGACGATTAATTGAGGCCAAAACTGCACATCCAGGCACTTTCTCTCTTGTAGCAGCGCAGAGCAGGGTGTTCAGCAGTGTTGGTACCCATGCACATGCCATGCAGCCGCCGTGCACCTGCCATGCAGCCGCCACCGCAGCCAGCACGTTTGCATTGGGCTCCAGGCCATGTGCCGCCAGGTATGCCTCGATGGCTGGGACGCCGCTGTGCAAGCCGGGGAGGTGCTGCCAGGGAGCCCCCAGGGGGGAGAGGGCGGCGGGGAGGAGCACCCCGGGTTCGCCCAGCTCAAATCTGCCGGGCATGCCCTGCGGGAAGCGGACGGTAGGAGGGGCAGGCAAAGGGGCGCACAGACAAGTGAACAGGGCAGGGCCGGAAAGGCACCATGTGGTGACGATGGCAGGCACTGTCAAGGTCAGAAAGATCAGGAAGGGTGATCATCGTGCGTGGCGCTGATACGCTTCAGGCCTAAATAGGCACCTGGGTCACAAAACAGGGCTGACTGCTAATGAAGGACTAACAACCAGCGGCAGGTGCCTTAGCAGCCACACAGCAAGCTCAGCAGGCAGCTACATGGCAGGGTAACATGCCTGCTGGTCTGCCAGGGCAGCCATTGCGGCGGCATGCTGCTGCGCATCCTGTAGCGCCAGCTGCTGCAGCAGCGCGCTGATGCGGTGCTGGCCACTAGCGGTGTGCACGTGCACCTGCTGGTCACAGGATCCGCCCGCTCCAAACACGGACCTGCATGTGGTGGGAGGCAAGGAGTGAGTTGTAAAAGCAGGTCGTATTTTGGGCAGACGGGGTGGTGGTATACTGCATCTGCAATGGGCGCAAGGAGAGACAAAGCTCGCAGGAATGCTGCCCGTGAGTTCCAGCTCATGATACTACACCTTTCTTACACCCACCTCATCACGTCGTTCTTCTCCAGTTTGGCCGTGGGAGCCGGAGGCTGCTGCAACGCTTGATCAGGCTCAGGCAGGGACGCCGTGCGCTTTAAGCCTGGCCCCCGCTTGCCTGGGCTGCTGTGCATGGCAGGTGGGCTAGCATCGGGGCTGCCGCTTGGGCTGCCCAAGCCCGTGCCAGTGGGCTGATCATGCACTTGGCTTCTGTCCAGGCTTGTGTGTGGAGCTGGGCTAGCGCCTGGAGCTGGGCTACTGTCGGGGCTTGGGCTGCTACTACAGCTGTCAGTGGTAGTCTGACCGTGCATTTGCAGGCCCAAGTTTGCGGCACCCCCAGGAAATTGCTGGGGGAGTGAGGAGGTGCGACCCATGGAGCGCAGCGCCCTGGGCGCTTCAGGCGGTGAGGGAGTGCCCAGAGAGGCAGTCCGGGCAGCGCCGTAGCCTGCAGCCTGCAAGCATGGACCCACAGGAGGCAGCACTCTCACTTTGCAATACTTGCCCAAAGTAGAACTTTGACCCACTTGGCCCTTTCCAGGTTGCACGAAAAAATGTGACCTATAAATGCAGGCGATGCACTGCTTGCCTTTTGGCCCGCCTGCTGGTGCTGGCGGGGCCCAGGGGGCGGCCTGGTGGCCCCATGGGTGAAGGAAACCTGCCTGCCAGCCCTGCTGCTGCCCTGGCGCCTGCAGCGGTGCGACTTGAAGCAGGCAATAGTATTGGTATGAATGGAATCAACCGCTGCTTTCCGTGAGCATGCACAGCAGCCAACCAACCATGTTCCCACGGAAAGCATCCTTTCCCTTCAGGCAGGCGTGGATTGCCATGCTTCAACTTGCAGCAGGATAAAGCTTCCTGCCTCCGCCCCCCATCCCCGCCATTTTGCTTACGGCTCGTGCCACTCGCCTCCCCGGTTGGCCCACCTGGCGCTGGACTGTCCCTTGAGGGAAGCGGCAAAGGGCACAATGCTGCGCGGTGGCGGCTGGTAGGAGAAGTCGATGCCGCTCACGTGCTGGATACGTGACACGCTCTGGCCTGCAGGAAGGTGGGCGGCAGAGATTTGAAAAGTCGTGGCAAGAAGGGCATGGAGCGCGGGGAACGCTGGCAAACATGGCTTGCAGTGATGTCTGGGATGTATGAGGTTGGGATACTTACGCCCATTCCCCTGCCCTACCCGTACAGTGCTGAGAGCCATGCATGCACATTCGCGCTTAGCAAGCCAGCAATTGCCGCCTTGTCCATGTGTATCATGCTAAGTGTCACGAATACTGTCAAGGGGTTGCCTACCTTCGTACTGCCCCTCACACAGCTCCTTGTAGCGATGCCTGCAATAAACGCAGAAGGAAGGAGCCTGGTGCGTGGAAACAGACAAGATGCGTGGAGACTAGGGGAGTGTGAGGCAAGGGCCTCCGGTGCATGAGGCTGCAATTGTCACTCTTTGCGCTGCATGAGCCTGTCCTGGTGAAGCGGGAAAAGGCAGTTCCCTAAGCACGTATGCAGGCAGGCTCTGACAGGTGGCCCTCAGTCATGTGCCCATAGAAGGACCCCACGAGAGCAAGTATGCCTGCTGCCCCTGCCGCCACTCACACAGCATCGCACATGATGCCCACAGCGCGTGCTACGCCCTGGTGTGGGCCCTCAACCCTGCAAGTGCACACCGGGGAATGGTGAATGTCATAAGGTAGACTTCAAACTCTTTCATCCTCCGGCGCATGGCAGGGCAGGTGAACGCAGGGTGCGCAAACAGGTAGCAAGCCATTTCACAATCTTGCATGACCATGTGCAACCAGACCTGAACACGCGGCAGCTGCGGGTGCAGCACCCATCTGGCTCTGCGGTCCATGACTTGATGTCTGTCCCAGTTGCCTGGCAGATGTCACGCACGCAGGAGCCGGCAGGACCTGTAGCAGGGAGGGACTAGAGCATGGGTGGTAGGTGAGCGGCGGAGCTGCCGTTCGGGTGGCAACGAGCGCTAGGAAAGTGTGAAGACGAGCAACACCTGCCACGACGGATTCAAAGCATACACACGGCAAAAGACATTAGAGCAAAAGTGCACAAAGGGCTGCAGATAGCATACCCAGCCCAGCAGTAAGAGCAAAAACAAAGGTTGCTTTGCACCCACCTATGATGAACCCCGCCGCCAGCAGTGTGATGCGCAGTAGTGCCCCCCTACAAGGCAAAGTTGAAGAAGAGGGGCAGGCAGCGCGCTCGCTTTCAGGGATTCGATTGCGAAGCAAACATGAATATACACGTCGCCGTGTTTTGGCGCATTTAGGGGGCAAGCGGTTGGCAATCCCCGCAGCCTTGGAATTCCCGCCTTCCCCACCCGGTGGGCGTAGGATCAGCCAGCACCACGCCTTGCTCCACATCCTCCACTCCCTGCCCCTTGCAGCGGGGTCCTGAGGGCTGCACCCAGTTCACCAGGCGATGCTGCGCGTCGGTGATGGCGCGGGGACCACCGCCGCTGCTGCCGAGGCTGACGGCAGTGCTCAGCGACGGCGGGGGAGCAGCGGGGGCAGGCCCCAACAAGCTGATCTGAGACAGAAGTTCGGCGACATCAAAGGGGTTGGCTACCGTGGCGCTGCGCGTGGCCTTTGCATAGGGCCTGCAAAGTGCGAGACATGGGAGAGGCGTGGTCCAAGGTTGCAGACGACTGCGGCGGCCAGCGGCGCATGCAAGGAGCGCCGCCCCGCTTCGCCGGCAGCTGGTGGCTCCATCGTGCTTGTGTCTGACGCAACCAATCGAGATCGTTCCTGCATCCACCTGGCATTCTGAGAACCTCCGTAGCCCAGTGCAGGGCCGTCTAGTGGGTAGCTGGCTGGTTCGTCGTGGAACCCCGGAAGGGAGGCTGCCCCAGCGAAGGGAGACACGTCCATCGCTGCCTTATGCTCGCAACACTGTGAGGACTCTGGAGCGACGAACACAGCCCCGAGTCCCTTTTGTTGCGCCCACAAGCCCTGGCTGGTACGCAACAATAGCGCGACAGTCGTCTACCCAGACCCCAGCAACACAATCTCTCAACGAACAAGGAAGCGTTGGCACGGACAGTGGCCCCTGCCGGAGAACACGGATCCTTTCCAGCTCCTTGCCCTTCCTTATTGCGGCCTGGCGCCCTGATTATCCAACGCAGGGCATTCACCGGCAGAAAATTTTACTAGCCAACCTTGGCCCGGGCCCCTGTCCAGGCAAGCGGCCTTGGAGTTGGGGTTACCTGTCCATGGTTGCCAAACGCACGGTTCACCCAACCTCAACCTTCCTTCATAAACAGCAGCCTACCTCTGCGTTTGGTGATGCCAGCAGCAACTGTGGGAACCAGCAGCTGCAGGTTCACGGGGACCGCCAGTGGCGCAGCGCTGTCCCGTCTGCAGAACATCATTCCTGCGTTTAAAAACCGTGGCCTGCTGTTGGCCCTGGCCCCAATTGTGTACTCACATCTCTGCACCATCTGCAGCTGCACCACCAGTGCTGACCCTGATGTTTGTCACGGCTTAGTAAAGAGCATGGCATTCTGGAGAGGTAGCCCCAAAGCTGCTTAGACCCAACAGGGGCTGTGGCGTTGTGGCACCAGAGGTTGCTCGGCAGCTGCTATGCAGGTAGAGACAAGGAATGAGGGGCATTTGTGACGCGGTTTCGTCCTGAGGTACTGTCTGCCTGACTTGCTTCTTACTCGCACTGCTGGCAACAAGCTGCAGTCCCAGGTCGGCTAGAGTTCGGAACGGCCAGTTCTTCAGATCTGCAGGTTTTTGATTCACATTACACACACTCAGCGCTTGGATCAGGTGGTAGTACAGGCATTGCCGAAGCTATGCCCTCATCTGCAGAAGCATGGGTGGAGGGCGTTGACTGACGATGCATAGTGGGTTGGGTACATGTTGGCTTTGGGTGTCTGCTTGGTGCCCATGCATAGCAGGTATCTTTTCACCCTTGTCGAGTCAACACCTGTGTCTATTGAGTGGAAGGGACAAGTTTGCACAGGGCACTTCTGCCAGAGTTCTTGCGAGAGGCTTTGTGTGTTAGCGGGTGCAACGAACTTTATGCAGGTCTGGTGGGTACGCTTGGCTGCTGCAGCCTGATTTGTCTTCGGTTCCGTGCTGCCAGGTGGGGTGGAGGCTGAAGTGTTGCAGTTGTGACCGCATGTGCCATCCCACCTGCATGCCCTCTTCTGACTTGTACCGCCAGGCCCCGGCCAAGCCCACTCGTCATATGTTTTGAAGTGCTTTAACGCATGCTGCCGGTGTTGCTGCTGTATGCCTGAGGGTATGATGCCTGTGCTGCTGGCGATGGGGCGCATCTATGCAGCCCGCCCACAGCTGCATGCCCCACCTCCAACTGTACTGCCGTTCCGCGGCCTAGCTTGCACATGAGCATACCCGCCTCTCTACTGCGGCACACCCACCTTACCTTGCCCAGCTGCAGTGCCTCTGGCATGTGCAAGTGTTGCAGAAAACGGGAAAGGGCTGCAGAGGGGCAGCTGCATGAGCTGCTGCCACCTGTATCGCCAGGCCCAGCTCAACGTCCAATGCCATGGGCCGTTGCCTGACGTCAAAATGGAGTGGCGCGTGGTGTTGCTCAACTCAAAAGGTAGTTTTGTCAACACCAAGCTGTGCCTGCTTTGCAGCAGATAGAGCAAGCAGCACAGCAACCATCCCCGCTGCATGCCATGCTCCCTGTTGAACTGCCAGCTCCGCGCCAACCTATTGGGCGCGGCCAGCTTTGCCTTGAAGTACTACCCCTATGCTGCAAACGTGTGTGTCATCTGATTGATTGCATTCGGGTAAAATGCGTATGCTGCTGGCAATAGGATTGCAAAGAATTTAATAGGTCAAGCACGGCAGCAGCGCAGCGTGGGCAGGAGCCGTTGGTGTGTTTGTGCGTTGATGTAGCTGGCACTAGCATGCTGTGCAGGTCATCAGCTGTCATGCCCTGGTTGGCTTCTGCGATGCCTTTTGGGCGAGTGGGGAAGTGAAGCATGGCAGGAGGATGGGTTGAAGCGGCCAAGCTTAGCAGCGGTCTCTGGGTGCCCCAGCTGTATGTCAGTGCATTGGTGGGCAACAGGGCAGTTGTGGGTGCACCGACATTTTAGAACCGGCTTGCTGGTGCATCTTGTGTTGCCGCGGGCCTTTCCCCTTTCCTTTTGGGTGCAGGAAATGGAGGCCTGAGCACCGCCAGCACCCAGCCTGCGGTCTCTGGGTGCCCCAGCTGTATGTCAGTGCATGGGCAGGCAGCAGGGCAGGTGTGAATGCCCTGACATCTTGAAACTGGCTTGCCGCTGCATATGTGTTGGTGCGGGCCTTTCCCCTTTCCTTTTGGGTGCAGGAAATGGAGGCCTGAGCACCGCCAGCACCCAGCCTGCGGTGTCTGGGTGCCCCGGCTGTATGTCAGTGCATTGGCAGGCAGCTTGGCAGGTGTGAATGCCCTGACATCTTGAAACCGGCTTGCCGCTGCATCTTGTGTTGGCGCGGGCCTTTCCCCTTTCCTTTTGCAAGCACGGCCACAGCACAGCGTGGGCAGCGTTGCTGTTGGTGTACATTATGGTGTTGATGTAGCTTCCCCCAGCATGCTGCGCAGGCCAACAGCTGCCATGCCCTGCCGTGCTTGGCTTCTGCGATGCATTATGGGTGGGTAGGGAAGAGAAGCATGGCAGGAGGAGTTGTCGGGGAGGCTAAGCACGGCAGCAGCACAGCGTGGGCAGCAGTGGCAGTCGCAATCCCCCAACCACCTTGCTGCTGCAGTCGGGGTTGGCATCAGTGGTGTTGAATCATCTTCTGGTATCACCAGTGATGATGGAAAGGGTCAGGTCAAGGCTGGAGTGCTGGCAGTGTGCTGTGGTGGGGGTGCGCGTCTGTAGCGCTGTTGCCTAACAACCTTATTGATACGCACCCCACCAACCACCTTGCTGCTGCAGGCGGGATGGCCACCAACAGCTTTCAACCATTGTCTGTTGTGTGGCTCTGCTACCTACTGTACATCACCAGACTCTTTACAGCCGTTCAGGTGGGCAGTAACCTTGCGGGTGTCCCATGCAGGGCAGAACACAGACAGCTAAGAGCCTTCGCAAGTGACAACCAAGAACACACAGTGCATCTGTTGGCTGCAGCAGAAATGTGGGTAGCAACTTAAAAGCACAAGTTGTTTGTGTAATGCAGTATTCAAAGGAGTTGAAACAGGACGCATTCCTTTTCTTGGAAGAGTGGCACGTGTACAAAGAGAAGAGGGCCTGTGCAGGGTCCTTCATTTCCTCGAACCGTCCTTCTTCCTACTTGCTTGACACACTTGTAGAAGTTACCACCAGCACGGGTCGAGGTGAAGCTTCGCTGTGCCGGTGGAGAGCAGGGAGCAGCCAGGCTCTGGCTCCAAGCGCTGCAGCTGTGCAGGTCAACATGAAGCTAGCCGTGCAGCACTTGGGGGCGGGACTGAACCACAAAGAGGCTCCCATCCGCTGATTTTACACCCTCGATGTCCTGCAGGTAGAAAGGGTTTGCAGCCATGGTTCGAGGACGGCAGCAGCAGGGCAGCAAAGCTGGTGAGCTACAAAAGGCCAGCTGAACACAGCATTCAGCACACCCCTAGGTGGGTCTGCCTTGTTTGGCAATGCTGTTGGGCCACAGTGGCATTGGTTGTGCACTTGTGGCTAACATTACCAGGTAACTCAAGATGCTGGTCCCTGGCTTCGGGCCCCACCTGCGGCACGCCATCAAAGGCAGCCTCCACCGCCGCTCCCAACTGCGTCAGCTCGCCCAGCAGCTGCTGCCGCATGCCATCATCCCACAGCACAGGCTCCTCAGCGTATGCTACCGCCCGGTGCTCAAGCGCTGCAAGGATGGGGCATGATACAACATAAGAGCAAGCAAGCATGCAAGGCGCCGCGCAGGCAGGCATGACAGGCTAGTCATTGATAAATATTGAGAACAGCACCCTCTCACACCTGCCTGGAATGAATGATTCCCATGCAGTGCCGCTGCGGCGCGCGCGCGCGCCGCAG
>JAAMXP010001746.1:0-35624 GCA_019693395.1 Ettlia oleoabundans | reverse complement strand
CCCTGCATCCGGGTGTGCACACTTCGTCGCCTTTTTGCCTAGTCGTCTTAGGCTTGATGGTCTGGTTGGCTCAAGAAAGCACAGGCAACCGGTGTGGGTGGCTGGAGATGGTGAATGTATGTGTGTTTGTGGATGGGTTGCGTGTGTGTTGATCATGATGTGGTGGCCCGGGTTTTCAGCAAACTGCCTCACTGCTGCCTGCTGAGTGGAGCTGCCATACCATACCGCACGGTCTCCACCTGCAGGGCACAAGCGGTGGGTGCTGTTCCCGCCTGGCACGCCCAAGGAGCTGCTCAAGCCAGCGGGTGTGGAGCGCGAGGCAGCCAGCTGGTTCACCCATGTGTGGCCACGCACGCAGGCACCAGACTGGCCTGGCCCAAAGCCCATTGATGTGATCCAACACCCCGGAGAAACGTGAGTTGCTTGCCTGCTTGCTTACGGCAACTTGCTGTGGGGTTTGGGTTAAGGTGGCCTCTGGGTGCGGCAGCGCGCATCCGATTGCGGATGGTCGGATGTCTGGTGCCCTCTTGAGGCTTGCCTGGTCAAGTGTCAAGTAAATGAAGCCGGACTTGCCTTGATCTGGCTGCCCTTGCTGGCAGTGCCTGTGCACTCCCATTGCTAGTCTGGCAGGACCACAGCGTGGCACAGCATGGCCTTGGCCAGCCCAGCTGCTCTCCCTCTTCACCCGACATTCCACCTGCTGTGCCCAACCACCCCTGCCAGGCCTACCCACTCTTCCCCTGCCCTCTCCCTTGCAGCATGTATGTGCCGGCGGGGTGGTGGCACGCTGTGTTGAATCTTGACATGACCATAGCTGTCACCCAAAACTACGCCTCCACAGCCAACTTCCCAGCGGTATGGCGCCACACCAAGAAGGGGCGCCCCAAGATGAGCGCCAAGTGGCTGACGGCACTGAGGGAGCAGCGGCCGGACCTAGCTGCAGTGGCAGGTGGGTCCGGGGCGGGAGCGGGTTGACAATAACTGGGGCCATGTGGGAGGCCCGCAGACAACCCCCCCTTCCCGGCGAGGGAGTCAAGAGCGCAGGGCCGGTTTGTGTTGTGCATCTCACAGTTGCTGGGTGGCTGTTGGGCTCTGCATCAGCCATGCCATGCCCCCAGCTCTTGATGCCCCCTCCCCGTCCCACCACCCACCACCCTCCCACCCCTGCCGCCACTTGCAGACCAGCAAGCAGCTGAGGGCAAGGGCGGCACGGGCACCTCCAGCAGCAGTTCTAGCAGCAGCAGCTCGAGTAGTAGCAGCAGCAGCAGCAGCTCTTCATCAAGTAGCAGCAGCAGCAGCAGCGATAGTGAGGATGAAGGCAGGGGTGGTGACATCAGGCCCGCCAAGCGGCGACGAGGCGGAGAGCTGGGCGGTGGCGATGGTGGCGGTGGGGCTGTGGACAAGCTGGGCCCGGAATCAATGCAGCGGCAGGCAGATGAGGCTCTAGACAGCCGAGGGACCTTGCAGGTTGCAGCGCAGTGAGCTGAAAAGCTTGCCACACTTGCAATTGTTCTGGGCTGAAGTAAAGTATTCAAGATTCATTCACATGTTCCTAATGTTGGCATGCAAAGTCCCAGAGCATGAAGCAATGCAAGATGGTTCAATACAAACAGCATACAGATGTGCAGCACATATGCAGCGTTGCAGCCTGAGCTCATCCACTCATTGTAGCAACACCCACGCTCACGCCTGCTTGGCCCGCTTGGCAGCAGGGGACTGCCCGGTCTCTCCGTCGCTTTCGCTGCTGCCAGCTGAAGTCCTTCCCGCTGCGCCGGCCCACGTCAGCCTGCCCGCAGAGGGGCGATCCGTGTAGGGCGGTACCTTCAGCACAATACCCAGTGCGCAGTAGACTCCTCAAACGCGGTTCTGCAGCATCAGTATTGGAGGATTTATGCGGCAGGCATGCTTGTCCTGCTCAATTGGTGCTGAAAGGCAAGCTAAGGTGCAACACATGGATTGCATGGCATGCCCTGGAATGAAAAGCCTAAATCCGGACTCATTTTCGTTCCATCACATGCTGCAAGGACATCATCATGTCGCCAGCAGCATGCCGCGGCACTCACGGGTGGTTGCCATAGTAGAAGCGCTCGACTGCCCCCACAGTCCACTCGCCAAAGGCTTCCTGCCCACCCAGCCCGGTGATGCTGCAAGCGAGGCATCGGCAGCAGCACATCTGGTACAGAACTTCTTGGCACACAATCAGTTCCAACATTTCACACAGATGCAGTTTGTTTTATGCCATGAGCGTGCAACGCGGCTTCAAGCCTGGAGAGTTAGTGACAGGTGTGAAACCCAGGTTGGGTGATTACGGGAGCATGCATGTTGATTTGCCAGCACCCCACCTGGTGTCCTAATGTGCGCCCATTGTCCCGTAGAGAAAGTTTTCGGGCATGTCCAGGTTACATTCGTCCTCGCCTGCCTCCATGAACTGCCCAGGCCCGACGACACCTCCCACCGTGTAGAGTGCGTTGCAATACTCCTCATATTCCTCGTGGGAATCAAACGCACTTGAGTCGATGTCTTCCGCATCCTGCATTGCCAAGAGCAGAAAGGAATGCAATCTAGCTGCTGTGATCTGCTTCATTTTGCCTCTGTGAAAGTTGGATGTGGCCAGCCATGAAAGAACATCCAGTCCAGTCGGCATCTTTTGAGCCACACAGGCAGCTTGCAAGCTTCTTGCAGCATGCACCATTTACCAGCTTCCACACTCGCAGAATGGTGAAAGGCATGCCCAGCGTGCGCAGCACGCCAAGCAGTGCTGCATCCTCTCCCTTCAGCATGGGCAGCACATCCTGCATCACACAGTATAAACATGCAGGTAGCACCGGCGCATGGCATGGCAGCAAGAAAAGCACCCAACACCAGCTCATGCTCCACAAGCAGATATCAATCGGCTGATATACACAAGCACGCCCCAAGGTAGCACTGCAAGGCACCAATAACAGTGCAGATCGTGCTTTTCCACCCACCGTAGCACTCATGCCTTTAAGTAACGATTGTGGTTAAGCATGCTGCAACTGTGGAGCGAGATGAAGCAGAGCGGTTGACATAAGGCCAGCAAGTGCTGGCTGCCAGCTTCATCGGAGGCTGACTGCTGGTGCAAAACCTTGAGGCTGTGGTAAACCAATATCCTACGTACATCTGCGTGAGTATCGTTTCAGGGTTCACCTGCAACGGGAATGCTATGCGGCCTCCAACAACCATGAAGCCTTCGTTCTCCAGTGCGGTGTTCAGCGTGTGGAGCAGCCTGCCGACATTGCTGGAGACCGCATGAGGTGCACGCTGAGGCTCCAACACAGCCTCATCAGCTGCAGTGGAGGGGATGCAGACCTTTGCTGCCCATGCTCTCATCCTCTTGCCCTGGCGCAGGCTGCTTCCTGACACCCAGGGTGACTGGCATGCTGCCCAGATTCCGCCTGCGCTGAAAGCGGCGTCTAGGCTGAGAGCTGCATGCTGAATGACCTCCAACACCAGCTGCTCAGCCAGCTTATGCAGGGACTCAGGCCCATTGCACCACCAGCCGTCATTGTCGTCATCCTCGTTCATCAGGTCACTCTCTCCTTCTTCTTCTTCTCCTTCTCCTTCTTCTGCTCCTTCTTCTTCTTCTACTACTTCCTCTGATGCAGGTCCAGCCTCACCTCCTGGCGCAGCCCCTGCCACCTCTCCGCCAGCGCCAACAGCCTCTACGGGGTTGAAATGCCAGGAGGTGAACATAGGATGACGGGCGCACAACTCGGGCTTGACAGCGCCTTGGTCCGAGGTGATTTATAGGTTGGTTACCGCATGCCCCTACCTGCCGCTTCCTGGGGTCCTGCGCCCCCAGCGGCCGCTGCCGCGACTGCTGCTGGATGCGCCTGCACTGCCGCAGCTGGCGCCTAACCAGGCTCCTCGGGCTGCTGATCCAGCTCCATTGGACAGGGATGAGTTGGGACGAGAGGCGAAGTAAAAGAGCAAGCACCGATTCGAGTGTCCCGAGGACCTCAATTTGATAGCCAGCTGAGATCGGCAAGAAGAGCACCTATGTGTGAATACGTAATGTTACTCCCTCCTTTTATCAGAGTAGATTTCCTTAGTTTCTGTAGGGGTGACCTTGCAGTACACCAGTCAGCCCTTTCAGTACAGCCTGAAAATGCCGTTATGCGAGCAAACGTCTTGACGTTTACACTTGGATGCGCCTCAAACGTTATAACGGCATCACACGCAGAGTCTGAACTTGACTCTGTGCCATCACGTAGTGTTAAGGTTGCTGCCGCCACAGAAATGGGCGAGAAGCTGGTGCAGCATGCGCTGCGGCACCCCAGCCTTCACAAGGTCTGGAAAGAATAAAATCTGTGCCACTGCACATCAGACTTGATGGGAGTAATTAGTCTGAAGGCCAATGGGTAAAGACTACACAAATTTGTTTTGCATAAGGAGACGAGCGGGCACAAGCAGGGCACCGTTGTGCGGCAGGCAAGCCTTCCACCAAGGGACCAGCCCCAACTTACTCGCCCTTAACCACACCTGAAACTCACATGTGTGCAAAGTGGCAATGGTCATAGCAATCCTGACTGGCAGAGGCAGGTGAATGCCTGCCTGCTGCAGCCACCCACCCAGCCAGTCCTCCGCCAGCAGTAGCGGCCCTTGAATAGTGAAGAACAGCATCCAGTGCCCTGCAACATGCATAGTCTGGGAAGAAGTAGCACATGGCGCCAACTGAATATGCTGTGAGCAAGTGCTTGGTGTCAGCTTAGGCCCGACCTGAGAATTGGTGGGTGAGGTGGAAGAAAAAAACTTCATGCAAGGCTCCAGACACGGCAAAGGTGGCCAGCATGGCTATCACACGCCGCCAGGGCTCCACAGACTCTGCATCGCTGCTTGACTGCCCATTATCAGGCCGTGGCTTGGCGAAGGGGCCTGCAGCAGCAGGAACTGGCTGTTTAGGCTACGTGGTATGTGGCAGTGAAGGAATGGTAGCGGTACAGGTGCCTAGTGTTACTGCCGATGCTGATATAAGGCCCATAGCTTCTTAGACGGCATTACATGCAATTTACTCATGGATCGACAAGCTCACCTTCGCAGATAGGTTCGTACACGAATGTCCTGAAAGTGCCGCCACCCACGAGATTCCAGCGCTTGCTCCAAAACTCGCTGCACAGCTAGCAGAGGTAAGGAGCATGCACAACCAGCCTCAAGTGGTTGCACCCAAACGCCCATGCCTCGCCCTGCTGGTTTTCCCGCAAAGCACGAGTTTGAGTTTCTCGCTGCACCCACCTTATGCTGGCAGAGGCGTACGGTCTGTTGAAGGGTGACAGCACAGGCATGCCGCTCAGCAAGCTAGCCAGTGCGGCAGCAAACTCTAGGCACAGGCTGGTGAACAAGTAGAGGCACAGGGCTGCACTGAATGGGTGGAATGCAGATGGATTACGTGGGAGTTGCAGGGGTAGAGCGGAAAGGGAGCAGGATGGAAATGACGCGGCCCAGCACCGCCTCACAGGCAGTTGTAAATTGAAGCCGCTGCCATGAGCTGATTGATCTGCAGATTTGCTGCAGCTCACTTTGCAGGATGCCCAGCAACCATCGGGGCCCGTCCATACAGTCTAAAGCGATTGATGATGCAGCCAGTCCAGCAATCTTCCCTGCTGTGATGCCCAGGCCAGGGTTGAACAGCCCAGGGTGTATGCGCCTGCATGATATAGAATGTGAGGCGGTACATGTGCCCACTACAGTATGGAAGAGTCGCACGATTTGAGAAACGCCCTTGGTTGAATGCAACGATTATATAGCACGATAGCAGCACAGTGACACGTCCCTCACCTCCCCACCACGGGAGTGTTTGTCTTGGCTGGCAATGCGGGGATCATGAGGAAAGCGAAAAAGGCAGGGAAGTGAGGAAAGTTGCGCGCAGTCCGGCCCCTCCCAAGTGCCCAGCCAAGCACCTGCACGTGTGAAGAAGAACAGGTGCACCCCTTGGACCTAAGCTCACGCACTCCCTTCAATTGATGGATAGGAGTGTTGGCAGTGACGTCCTTACCGCACTAAAGACAATCCAGGGAAAGTTTATGTTGAGCACCACACCCCAAGTTTCTGTCCTCGGGTCAAACAGGAAAGGTGGGATCTGCATGGCTGCCAGAACGGGGAGCGCCACTGCCAGCCGGCCCCAACCGGGAGGCAAGTGGCGGTAGGCCCACAGGTGGGAGGCAGACGCCAGCGACAGCGCCGCACAGAGCAGTATTCTCACCAGTAGCGGCATAGATAAATTCAGCAGCCCTGAGAACATGGACATATACGAAGGGTGTGGTTACGAGTGTGTCGGAAATGCTGGTTATGCCGTAGTTTTTAGTGAAGCCATGGAGAAACTGGCCTAGCGGCAGGCAGGGAGGCGCAGGCGCCAAAACGGAAGCATGTCACGACAGGCTGTGCTGTACCACGGAGCATCTTCCAAAAGTTTACGGCGGGATTGCAATGATAAAACAAAAGCCTCACGACCCAGTGCTTCAAGTCAATTGCGACATGTAACTGGTTGGGAGGAGTAGGCTGCTCGCCGGACATCCCTGCTATGGCATCCTACTTGATGTTTACGAGTGCTATATGCTCTTGAGGCTACCGGGTTATCAGCCTGTGAAGATGTTATCTCCACTCCAGGGCTGCCATAAAAAGTATTGTTGGAGCCCAGTCGGCTTGCAGGGGCAGCAGCCGCCACCGCCCGCTGAGCTGGCACACCAGCGAGGATACTCTCTGTCTCCTGAAGGAGATCTTGTATGCAAACCAGGCTGCAGTCAAATATGACGGAGGTGATGGGACTCCTAGAGCTTGGTGCCGGACCCTTGTCGCAAGTGCTCCGTTTATTGCCCGTTCAGGACTTGGCGCGTGTTGCCTTGGTAAATGCAATATTGATTCCGTTTTGCTGCACGCCCCAGGTGTTGTTGATCTGCCAGCAAAAAATCCCTGCCGCGCTTGACGCCAGCTCTTCCTTGTTGGGACCCTGCAGGTGTGCCGCGCACTGTACAACGCAGGTGGGTGTTGTGATCAAGCGATGAACATCAACACGGCCAGCAGCACGTCATCCGCCCTGAGCTGCACTTCCGCCGCCAGTGTCCCCTGACATGCCGCCATTGTCGGGGAACTACCCTCTGTGTTTTTAAGCGCAGTGCAAGACGAGACTGTCTGGCATGTCAAAGCTCAGGAGTGCTATCCAGCAGAGACTGTCCAGCTGGGAGCCTGCTACTCAACCTACCAGGTATGCGGCTATGGGGTGCGGGACGCCACTGGTACTTCCATGTAAGATCAGGCCACACAGCATTGTATGGTAACAGCCGGCGAAGGAGACTTACACTATTTGTGGGAGAGTTGGTTATTTTGCCCGCCTATACTTCCCTTGGCTGCATCGGTCATCCAGGACCTCGCTGCATAACATCCGCAGCTGGCACCTTCGCGCTGTGCTGCAGGCCCTAGTGCGTGACGACAACAGCGAGCATGCGGCGCTGTTCCTGCCCCTAATTGGCCGCTCATGCCGCTACAAGATGAATCAGCCCCACTACTACTTTGAGTGCCTGGTGCTGGGGCTAGAGTGGAACCGGGCACAGCACACCTTCCGGTGGGTGGCCGCTGTGGCGGAAGCGGGAGCCATTCTCAAACAACCGCCATATCTGCAAAGATGAGGGCTGCTCCGCAGCAAAAAAACCGTGTTACCAGATCTGGTGGTGCACAGTGGACTGGCTGATGTTGTGTGTTGTTAGGTAAATATGTATGGAGTGGGCGCTGCGGATCTGGTGCATCTCATTTTTAGTATCGATACCACTGCAGGCTGTACATAGATGCGCGCGGAGAGTTGGATCTGCGGCAGCCAGCCGAGAGCAGCCTGGGCTTTCTGGTACACCGAGCCGAACCGCCAGACCGCCCCGCGCTGCGGCAGCGATTGGCAAACCTTGAAGCGAGGTGCGGGCTGCTTAGAGTCATATGCTGGATGCATGGCCGCCGCTGTAGCTGCCAGTGCTTTGTTCCCGGCCTTCTGGGTCTGCTTCGATAGGGGCAGCCATCAGTGCATATTAAACAGCAGCTCGGCTCCTTGCGGGACGCTGTGCTTTGCAAAGCCCTCCCCACCGTGCTCGTCCTCCACACTTTTCCTCCCCGTATGACATGCTGTGCAGGCGGCAACAGGCGCTGGCGGAGTTGGCCGCCATCCAAGCCTCCGACTGTGTGGGCAGCGTGGCAGCTCTGCAGCACCGCCTGGCGCGTTGCGAGGTGCAGATGCAGCAGTTGAGTGCTGAATTGGCGCAACACCTGGAGCTCAGCTTTGCAGACCTCCTGACCGTGGTGCGGCCCGCAGGGCAGCATTTGTTGGTGGACAAGCAGGGGCACAAGCTGGTGAGCACTGCGGGGCGGGCTGGCTGGTGGTTAGGATTGCTGATTGGCAAAAGTTGGCATGGTCTTGCTGGGTGGCTGATGGCTGGGTGGCTGGCGAGCTGCTGCATAACAGCACGATTGCAATCAAAACAGCTGTCTGTGGAGGGTTGTATACGAGGTAGTCAACACAGGTGTTGCATGCAGTGTGGGTATCAAGTGTGGGTAAGGATGAGGTTTGCTTCCTGCATGTCTAAGCACTATAATTGGTTTAGCATGCTGCCTGATTCCTGGCCGCCGCCTGCCCGCCACCACCCACAGGGCTGCCTTGAGTTTGACAGCCTGGATAAGATTGATGTGCTGCTGCGGGAGCTTCCCGATAGCTATGCAAGCAAGCAGCAGGCGCAGGCATACGGTGTAGACCTCTGCTTCTGCTATGCAAACCCCATCCCAGGTGAGATGCCCTGGAGCAGTGCTGTGCGGCGTGCTGTGTGGTGCATGGTATAATGTCCTGCGTGGGAGGCATTTGGTGCGAAATGCACTACTGCACTACCCTGCTGACTTACAGCCTCTATTTCCCTAGTGCCCTTATGTTAATACTGATGGAGATGTCGTGCCCGTTCCAAGCCCTTTACACTTAACATGACCCGTGCGCAGTCTGTCCGTCCTGTTGTCTGCCATCTTGCAGTTATGCCCCAGGGGGCGCTCATTGATTACGAGCCCACCATCGTGGTGTCCGTGCCACCTGGCAACTCTTTGCTCAGCGTCTTCAAGTCGCGGGGGCAGTATGTGGCGCCTGGGCAGCTTCTGCGAGAGTTGGAGCAGGAGGGTTCAAAGGCGCGGCAGCAGCGTTGGACAGACCACCTGCCGCGCGAAGTCAGGGAGCGTCAGCCGCCCTGGCTAGTGTGATTGACTGCTGGAGAGGGCAGTTTGTGTTGTGCTGCCCACACAATCCCCGTTGTATATGTTCCCTGTACTATGTTCCCAGTTGCCTATGAGTTACAAACTGTACCAAAAAACCACGAATCAGACCATGCATTATCATTGATTGTACTTGGCTGTGCTATGCAGCAAGTTGATGATTTAAAGTGTGATTCACGCATGCAACAGAAGTGAGAAGATCAGATCGAAGGAAAACAAATCAATCAAACGTTGTAACAAACGATGCCGGCGTTCATTTAAAAAGCAGTCAAAAACACGTCAGCAAAATTCAATCCAAACTTAACGGGGCTGGGCCGCAAACAATTTGCCGATTGTACAGCTTGCCACACCGCACCAGTGGCTGTGCTGCAGTACGGTTCAATCCTCACACCATCGCAGGCTTCTTTACACTTTCGAACAGCGCTGCCCACTTGGTCGAATCCTGTCCCGGCCCGTCGCCCTGCCGGCTGCCGATGCTGTACCGCTTGCCTTCCACAAAGTCCAGCAGCATTGACTGGACAATTGCCTCTGCCACTGCAACCAGCATGAAATGCATGCAAGGGAAACAATTCACATGCATTGATCCACCAATATAGTTAAAAGGCAGTCTTGCGAGTGTTATGCACAAAGCATTTCCTGCGTATTTTCCAAGTAAAACTATTCGTGCAGTTGCACGGCTTAACCAGCGCAACCTATATGGCCAGCAGCAGCCACACCAGGGAAAGGAACACCCGACAACCAAGCACAGCCAAAAGCTGGTGCTTGCCTGCAATGCGGGAGGTCTCCCCCATCAAATCATCCTGCAGCGACAGCGTGATGTCCTGCCGACTGCCGCTCGTGTTCTTCAGCAGCGTGTTGAGGTCATAGCTTGTGTAGGGACCTGTGTCAAAGTCGTATAGAAAGACAGTGTTTTTTGAAAAAACAGCCGAGGAAAGAGTGCTCCTTGCTTGATGGCACTGCGACAGGACGGTTGCTTGGCATGCAGCAAGGCACGCAGGCGTTGGCAAGCCTCTCCTCGGCCAACAGCACTCAACCGCAAGCTATGCCGGCGCAATGTCACAAGGTATGGCTGCTCACCATCAGTCAGGCGGTTGGGCCGCAGTATCAGATAGGGCAGGCCCGATGCCTCCAGCTCCTGCTCTCCCATGCGCTTGTACTTCAGTACACCTGCGGCACAGCACAGCCTCACCAAAATTTAATGGGGTTGGCCAGCCTTCATGTTGCCACTGCAGCTTTACACAGTCCCAACGGCCTGACACAATGCTCTACTTGAACTCCCTGACCAAGCATGCCCCTGGAGCTGACATGCTCGCTGAACGTCCCACACTCGTTCCCTCAAAACAAGATGATTCAGCAACGGCCGGACGCACCAAACAAGTTGAGGATGGCGAAGGGGAACTTGTTTGAGCGCTCCACTCCTGCCGATGTCGTCAGCACAAAGCGCTTGAGGTCCTTGGGGCAGGCATGTACCAGATTACGCACCGACACAAAGTCCGTCTGTTCAGGATTGTTGCCGCCATCCCACCTGCTTGCACAACGACAGCATGCACAGAGCGAGGGAAATGAAGTTAGGGTGCTGCGCGTGGTGTGTGCTGGCCGGCGAAGGCTCAAGGCAATCACATCATGAACAACATCCCAGAGCACTTATAGCCCACAAACAGGAAGGCGTAGCAGTTAATTTGGAACCTTGGCCAACCAGGCAGCCTGACAACCCAGCCAAACGGCACCTGTTGCTGGGGAAGGCCGTGGTGCCTGTGCAGCAGGCGACTGCATCCACTCCATCCAGCGCTGCAGGCAGGCTGCTAGCGTCCCGCATGTCTGCTATCGCCATGCTGAGCCCCTCTGCACCGCCAAACAGCTGCTGCACCTTGTCGGCGCTGCGGCTGAGCGCTCTGACCTTGTAGCCACGCTGCATGAGGGCAAGGTGGGAGGCGGGAAGGCAGACAGGCGGGTAAGCAGACCAGTGGAGAAGCAGTTAGGCCCCCGCAATGGAGGTGAGAGGGAATTGACATGAAGCCGGCCCAGCAATCTGGCATCGATACCACCACAGACTGCTGGCGTGGGGCGCAGGTGCTTTGAACCGCAGGGAACCACACCGCACCACCCACCTCCAGCAATTTGGCAGTCAGCAGCTGCCCCACGCCTCCTGTGGCCCCTGCGACAAGCACTGTGGAACCGGGCTCCTGCAAGGCAGCCAGGTGGGCACGATGGTGGGTGGTTGAGGTGGCCAGGTGACAAGGCCGACAGCCTGCCTCAAGGCGCCACCAGGAGGCTGCACAGTGACCTCCCAGCTTCTCAATTTTCAACTTCAAGCCATTGCCGTGTCGCACAGCTTACCACGACTGCTGCCGTGACGCATAGCGGGGTTCTGCGCTTGGGGAGCCCCGCAACTCCACCCCTGCAAGCCCCAGGGCAGAGCCGATCTCAGCGCGAAGTCTGTTGCCATGTCCGATGCACAACGAAAATTACGCACCTGGTGAAAGCGCTGGCCGCGGTGGCGCGTTGCAAGGTGCCACAAGGAGTAGCCATAAATCCCCCAATCGAGTTGCAAACAGTTAAAGCTGAAGGGTTCGAACTTCGATCAAAGGCGGGGAACAGACGGGATGGCTGTCTGATATGCAAGTCCATGCTGGCACCTGCCCGTCGCTGCCACATGGCGATCAACGTTTGCCCGACATTGTGACAGCAGGAATTGACCCAGTTTGTGACATATCGCTGTACCATGCATCGTCTGGAGCCCAGCCATCATTGTTCTGGTCGCATGGGACTTGGAGCAGGGGACACCAGCCTGCACAGTGCCGCCGGTATTGCACGCCGCTGGGCGAGCACACCAGCTCAAAGGAAGCAGGAATTTACAACCATGAACATGCATGTGTCAGGCCGCGCTGTGTGTAGTGTTTCCAATTGAGCACATGGCTGGCTTTTCCTCCAAGCCCAGGCAGCATGGCACTGCCAAGCCTGGCAACAGCACGTCCGCCACGGCAGCGCCGCCACCTCACCCCGCAAGCCTCCTAAGGCTATTTGGTGTTCGTGTAGACGCGAAAAGGGTGTCAGCATACTTTGAATCCTCGACACTTCACGTTAGTCTGCCTCCACCAGACTATATTTAAGTCTCTGCACAATGGTAACCCAGTCCTCTGCGATGGCGCGTTGCTGCCATGGTATGTGTTAGATCATCCCTCTGTCCCATGATGCAGGTCAATCCAGCGTGGTGGGGCGCTGCTCTCGTTCTGCCCGCGGCTGCGACTCTCAAAGCGGTGGTGGGGCGTGGTGGCAAGCCCAAGCAGGATCAGGACGGGAATAGGTCCAGGTAACCTTGCAGAGGACACTAGGGGGAGCCGTCACAACGCACTGCATCCTGCCGCCAAAGGGGGTGGCGGACCGACAATGCTGTTCATTTGGTTGCCTGCAGGCTAGACGATGCTGCAGCAGACCCCAGCTTTGTTTGTGAGCGTGTGTGCACGTCCCAGCGGCTCATGCGGCGTATGGGCAGCCTGGCAAAGGTGGGGCTCTAAATTTGCCATTGCGCACTTGCCTGCTGCGCTGCTGAGCCTGTGTCTGGCTTAGCTGCTGCCAACGCATCTGCTCGTTTACGAAAGGGGCAGCTTATGTCTCATTCGTGCAGGATGCCACACCCAACACTTGTGTGACCGTCTGCGGCACTAGCTCAGTAGATGCCTGCACTGATGCCTGCCAAAGAGCGGTATGCACCACCGTGCATCAGGTGCCTGCTTGGAACGACAACTGCCTGTCACGGTGCAGCAATGAGTGCCAGCGGGGCAGGACATGATGGGGTTGCCACGCCTCTAAAACACTGGCCTATGTCATGTCTCTCTGCTACCTGGTGATTTCGTCTCTGCTCTGCTCTGCTGTTCCAACAACATGCACTGTTTACCTTCTCTTGCACTTATGTCAATTGCACCCAAGTTTTACTTTTGGGCTCCTGTCAAAACCACAACACATCAGCGTATGAGTAAGTTCAAGCTTCTCAGCTCAGGGAGGCCTAATGGCAGTGCTGGATCAACCCCCATCTATTTGTGCGCCTGGCCTTTACGGGCAGAGCGGCGCAGGGATGCGCGGATGCCCTGCTCAGTGGGGCTCAGGTGGGGCTGTGGGCTGGCCCGCTGCTCCTTGCTGTCATCACCGCTGTCCACACCGGCGGCCCCAGGCGCACCCGCCTTCTTTCTGCTCTTTTTGAGTGTGCTGGTGCGCAGGCTGTAGGAGCGGCGGGCATCATTGGCCGCTGCAGCCGCATCGTAGAAGCTAGGAGAGGCATCTTGTGCCACTGGGATGTCAGCAGCTGGCACTGCTGCCTGCGGGGTGGCGGCTTCATCCACTATGTTGTGCGCCTGCTGCTTCTGCTTAGGAGTGCGCAGCCGGCGCAGGCTGAAGCGGCGCTCCGCCGCTGGATCCACATCCAACTCCATGCTAGAAGGCGTGCCAGCTGCTTCCGCTGCTGCCAGGTCGTTATCACCCTGCTTCTCCGCCTTAGCAGCCTTCAATGCGCTGCGGGTGCTATAGCGGCGGTTGGCAGCTGCCTCATTGCACACCTGTGCGTGGCCCTCATCCTCTGTGGCCATCCCTGTTGGCATCAGGGAGGGCTCAGCCGCCTGGCGGGCAGTAGCGGCAGCAGTGGCCTGGCTGGCCGCCTTCCTGGCAGCCCTGGCCTTCGCCTCCTCCCGCTTTGGCTCGGCATCCTCGGACATCAGGGCAGCGTTAGGCACTGCAGGATTGTGAAACGCGGGCGTCAATGGCCTGTGAGCTGCCAGGAGGCACCGCAGTAAAGGCTGTTCAGGGGCTGTCAAACGCAAAGCAAAAACCCAATCTGTCTGTTTCCAACCTTTTTCCCAACCCGCCACCTGATCTACCCACCATACGAGAATTCTGCCTCCTCCAGCATTGCCTCGAGTGGCCGCGAAGGTGCCACGGCTAGCTTGCGTGCGGAGCGACGCACAGGCGTGATGGCCTTGGCCAGCCCGCCCAGGAAGCCGCGCATGAGTGAACCGGTGGCCCGCACAGGGCTCAGCGCAGACACAGTGCCCATCTGCAGTGGTGGCAGGGTGAAAGTGGAGCTATTAATCAGTTGTTTGAAACTGATTGAAAGGTTTGAAAAGGGGGCTGCTGCCATGTGAGCTGCAGCGTCCCCAATGCATGCAAGTTGCAGAAGCACAGCATGCTCAGTGGCAAAGTGCACCATCCTATCTGACACGCACCCCATCGCATAGTTCATGCCCCCCCCCGCACTAGCCCTCAGCCAGCCAGTTACTGCTATCAAGCCCCCAACCACCTGCTGTATGTCAGCGGGATCCTCCAGCCGCAGGTCCGCCATCAGAGCCTGCAGCTCCCGAGTGATGGTGGGGGGCGCACCCTCCCTTGGCCCACCACGTTGCGCGTGCCCCAGCACAGGCGTGCCCGCCTCGGTCAGCGCCCGCCCACACTTAATGATGGACCTGCAGAAGCATGCGGGTATGGAGGCATTTAAGAAGTGGATACGTTGCGGATGTAGCAGGCATAATGCAGCATGCTTCGGTGGTGACTGTGTAAATGTAACATTGGAACTCATGGGCTAAGGCAGCGCTGGAGCACAGCAACACCCTCTAGCTTGCAACGTGACAAATTAAACGGCTTACTTGGGCAGAGCAGGGGCGCCACCCGCCTGGCCGGTGCTGGCAGAGGTCTGCTGCTGGGCCTGCGCTTGGCTCTCATAGAATCCCAGGATCTCTGGAGAGATGGTACTGCCAGCACCGCCTGCACCATGTACCGCCTGCAGCTCTGGCGTGGCCCCAGCGGCAGAAGCTGATGCAGTCTGCTTGTGGGAGGCGGGAAAGAAGCTAAATTCAGGGCTGCCAGCCTCCTGGCCTGGAGCAGCACCCGGAGTGGTGCCAGCAGCTGGCGCCTGCTCTTCCTGGGCTGGCGCTCCTCCGGCTTCTGCCGCTAGCTGCACAATGCTGGCGTTGCTGCCATCACATTGCAACAGCTGGGCTGGGCTGAAGCTGCAGCCCCCGACACCCTCGCTTTCGCCAGGGCTGAAGCTGGGAAACAGGTTGGCCGCCAAGTCATCCTCCTCCTCCAGCACGGCGGTCAGGCCGCTGCAATAGCCACCCCGCCGCACGGTGACAGTGCAGGGTGTTACGGTGGGGATGCCATCAGAGTCCCGTGGCACACCATCAGAGGCGGAACGAGCGCCAGAGCCGCCAGGAGTGGCAGCCTCTGCACCCAGATGAGGGAAGCCTAACAACTCTGCCGGGCTGGATGGCCTGCCATCGGGGCTGAGCGCGGCTGCCACTGCTGCGCCTGGCGCAGCATGCGCACCTGCAGACAGGGAAGGGCAAGAAGGGCTGCATCAACAAGCAGGCACACGAGCATCAGCACGACACTGAATTACTGACAGCACAAATGCAGCCTGCATACAAACTGATAGGAACCTTACTAGGCTGCAGTACGCACCTTGCTGCTGTGCCGCCTTGTCGCTTTCAATCTGCTGCATGGTGGCAACTAGCACAGGCGCCAGCAGCTCTGCCACAACAGATTCAGGGGACAGCTGATGGCCACCTGTGGCCTCAGTTGGCTTCGTGCCACCAGCTGCCGCTGATGAAACTGCTGCTGCGCCCTGTTGCTGCTGGCTGCATAGAACTGCATCTGCCGTGCCTGGGCCAACCTCTACAGGCGGGCTCTCGTACAACGCATTGCGCTTCATCACGCTGTCCAGCACATGATGCGGAGTAGGGTCCATCGCTGGACTGCCGCCCTCACAGTCCACCGGCAGGCGCATGGGCGTGGCAGCCTCAGACTCCATGGCAGCAGCGGCATGTCCCTCCTGTCCTGCGCTTAGGAGAGCGGCAGCCGCCAGTGCAGGGCTGGCAGGCAACGAGCTCAGCACGCTGTCGTTGCTGCTCCTGCCGTTGTACCTCTTGGACAGCTCGCAGATGGACTCAGGCACAGAGGCGGAGGACAGCCGCTTCCAGGAGGGAGAGCGCACAGCACCTGCAACACTTGAGGGCATAAAGTACAATCTCGACCTGCTTTTGAGTAATGCAGCATACGGCAGGGCACTGGAAGGACATTGAGTTGCAGTCGCGCGGCTTCTGCTCCCTGGTGCTTGGCACCCATCACAACCCATCATCCAATGGAAAAGAGACCGTTTTTACCTGCATACCTTCAAGGACTTGCCCAATCTAGACACTACTTTTCAGCCTAGCCAACTCTCCCCTACTGACCTTCAACCAACAGGTCATCCAACTCGGCATCGGGCAGTTCAGGCGTGCCCGCCTCCTGATACTTGCGGAAGAGGGAGGACAGGCGTCGGTCGTACGGTGTGCTACCTGCGTGGCTGCTGTTTACGCTACCTCCCACAACAGGCTCGTCGCTGCTGCTGTCCTCCTCCTGGATGGCAGGCTGGGGAGTTCGCCAGGCGGGTGCAGCAGCAGCCACCAGACGGCTGCGCGGTGCAGGACTGACAGTGGCAGCATCAAATGTGACGTGGCGGGAATTGGGTGGCTGGGCAGCGGTGGCAGCTGCCGGCGTGGTGCCGGCATCGAAACGGAGCTGCTTGATCGTGCTCTGAGGCTGTGCTGCCGCCGAGGCGACGGGTGCTGGCGCCCTTGGTGCCACCACTGCGGCGGCTGCCTTGGCCTTGGTTGTGGAAAAATTGAGGCGCTTCAGGATGGACTTGAGGCCCCCGCCACCGCCGCCGCCGGCAGCGGGCTGTGCCGCAGACACCTGACGGCCTGCTTGCGTAGACTGAGGCACCACAAACGGCTCTTGCTTTTTGGCACCGGGAGTCTGGCCCAGGCGGCTGGGCAGGCGCACCGCCTTGCCCGTCAGCCCCGTGCGGTTGGGGGTGTGGGTGCGCCGCATGCTGCGTGGTGCCTCGGGTGTTGGCGCTGCTTCCAGTGCAGCAGGGGAAGCAGCATTGTCATTTTCTGCGGTAGGGCAGGGCAAATGTTTCATTTCTTCAGTTAAGGGAGGCAGAGCAATGCAAGTCTTGAAAAGGTGGGATGACAGGGTTGGAGGGGATGGCCGAGGGAGAGAAACTGCGACAACACAGAGCCAGTATGCAACCAATGCCACACCCGTTGACACAGATGAGTTGTTGATGGCAGCAACGACGTTGACCCACCTATGTCGCTGTTGTTGGGCCCGGGGTGTGAGGCCGCGGCCGGTGAGGCCGAAAGGTCAGGCTTGTTGCCTGCAGGCATATGGATGCCGTTAGAGAACCCTGCAACCTCCAGCTAAGAGCACATGTGTGCAAAGCGAGGGATAGAGCACACACCCCTGCGTGCCCCACCTGTCGTTGCCGCCGCTCCTGGCCTGGCCAGCTCGCTCACACGCAGCGTGTTGCCATTTTTAAGGGTGACCTACGGTGTAATGAAAAAACAAATTAGCATTGCCCGGCGCCCCTGAGCCGTTCGCGTGACCGTCAGCTGCAGCTGCGCCCGTCTGTCCCACCTGCGCTAGTGGTTGCTTCACTGGAGAACAGTCAAACCCGTCCTCCTCTCTGAGGGCCTCGTTCCAATCCGGCAAATCCATATTCGCGGGGACCGAAGCCCCAGTACGAGGCGCTCGGCAAGGCAGAGTTGTGGGGGGTGAACGAGAAATAACGACTATCCCGTCTGAATGCTGTCAGCAAGCTGTCTGTAGGGTTGAAGCGGTGCGAACTGGAGCGGGGCTGAGCTGGCAATGCCGCTTTCCTCTGCCTCCCAGACCGCACAACATGTTGCAACAGCCGGCCAGGACACGATCAGGCACAACCCCACGGGAAAACAGCAGGCGGAACAGCGAGAGCGTGCCTCCGCCAACCATCACCATCTCTTGTCGCTTGCTGCACCCGCCCCGCCGCATACCCCGCTCCGCTACAGGTGTGGCTCAATTACTGCGGAGATGGTCCCTGCCGGGAGGCGCGCACACTAATCCACCGCTCTCTAGCACTTTGCAGGCCATCTTGCCGCCCACGGGGCAGAGTGCCGACGCAATGGCCGACGTGTCGATGCAAGAGGCGCAGGCAAGTGTTCACCGCTTGTTGGGCGCAAGTGATGGTGACGTCCGCGAGCCCTCCCGCCATGCTCGCCCGCCGGCCGCCCGTATTCGATTACTCTGCCACACGCTCCTGCGTCAGTGGGCCGCAACATTCCACACTCGAACCTAACTTGTCACTATTTGCTACGTTGCATGCAGGAGGACCCGCTGTCGCTGCCACCCCACGGGACAGAGGTCTTCATCGGCGGTCTGCCACGCAACATCACAGAGCAGCAGCTTCGCGACTTTGCATCAGAAGTGGGCGACGTGCACAGCGCCAAGCTTATCAAGGACCCCAACAACCCCTCACAGAACCGAGGCTATGGCTTTGTCAAGTGAGCCAGGGAGGCCGCCTGCCATGCCGCTTGCTTGCCCCATTTGTAGAGTTGAGCAATCCTGCAGACCCCCCGCTTCGACATATGATATGTCCTTTAACCCCAACCCGTTCTCCTCTCCAATACTTACCTGCAGGTTTTACACCAAGGAGGCGGCAGCGGGCGCCCTTGACCGCCTGGCCACCAAGCAGCTGCCTGGCTTCCCCTCCGCCAAGGTGCGCATCCAGCCCAGCCAGGCCAAGCACAAGCTCTTCATCGGCGGCATCCCGCATGAGCTCAGCCGAGAGGCGCTCAAGTTGCTGCTGGACCCAGTAGTCAAAGGTGGGTGGGCAGGTAGCTGAAATCAAGGGCAAATTGTGCATCTCATAACCTGGCATGCACACCACGCTCTGCTATGCCCTGGGGCCACCTCCAACTTGACCCTGTGGGTCCCTACCCAGCTCTCCCCTGCTGCACCCTGCTCCCAGTTTTGGCTCCATGCCATCTCCAACAGGCTCCACAACCCGACCCCTGCCCGCCCGCCCGCCCGCCTCTTCTCGCCTTGCCCGCCCTGGGCCCCTCCTCTCTCCCTCTCTTCCCTCCCAGGCCTGGAAAAGGTTGACATGGTGAAAAGCAAGGACCCCGCACACCCTGAGCAGAATCGTGGCTTTGCGTTCTTAGAGTTTTACAACTCAGCCTGCGCCGCCGCCGCCAAAACTATCCTCTCCCAGCCAGAGTTCAAGTGAGTGCCTTCACCCCTCCCCCTCTCAATGACCGCTCCACAACACATACCTCGGGCCGGGCGGGCCCCCTCCAATCAACGATCACACCATACGCTACCATTCACCTCCAACCAAACCTCCTCGACCAAGTCAAGCCTCACCCATCTTCCAAGTCACCTGGCTGCGCCAGCAGGGTGCTCGTTGCCGGCTGCCAGCTTTGCTTGCTTTGTGGCTGATGGCATGCCTGCCTGCCTGTCGGCATGTGTTGCTGCTGCGGTATTATCCCATCAGCAGGCAATGCTGAATGCGACGGGCCATCAGACGGCCTTTAATGCCTCATTGGCTGTTTTCACGTACCCTGCCCCTTAATTGCAGGATCGGCGATAAGTATCCCACTGTGGATTACGCGGAGGTCAGCCAGAGCGAGAAGGGCGGCGGTGGGGGTGGCGGTGGCAGCGGCGTGAAGAACATTTTTGTGGGAAACCTGCCGCTTGGCGCCACCGAGGACCGTTTGCGCATCATCTTCAGCAAGTATGGAGAGGTGAGTTTTGCAGGGGCAGATGGGGGGATTTACAGAGACATATGCATCTGCAATGAGGGTTGGGTGGAACCTGTAGGACGTTACACGTGACAGGGGCTGGGCAGTGTACGAACTTTGTGAATGCTGCGAATGGCACTGCCCACGCCTACAGCAGCCTCCACGCCTGAAAGGGTGCCCGGGCTTGTTTCCTGTTACCTGGTGGACTATACTCTGCCCAACCCTGCACCTTCAATGCAGGTGGAGCGCACACACATCCCTCGGCCACGTGAGGGTGACACCCACTCCAAGTTTGGCTTTGTGCACTTCAAGGAGCGGGCATCGGCGGTTCGGGCGGTTGATGACGGCATCAAGCCAGACATGGATGGCAGCACCCTCAACGTGAGCCCATTCTGCTTGAGGGTGCATGAGACAAGCTAGCAAGGCAGGGAGCCTGCTGCATGGCCTGACCTTATAAGATCATCAACCAGCTGGCACACGAACAGCGGCAGTTCCGGACGCCGATCATTAGCAGCGTCACGTAATCACCTTGACCTCCCTTTATTGTGTTTTGCAACTGCACTCCCTTCACGTGTCCTCATCCCTGCCCTAGCTTTCCTCATATCCTGCCTGCAGGTGCGCTATGGTCGGTCAGACAGCAGCAACCAGCAGCAAGGTGGTGGCGGCGCCGGCCGCGGTGGCGGCGGCGGCTACGCCAGCAGCATGGCAGGCGGTGGTGGCGGCTATGATGCCGGCGCGGCTGTCAGCCTGGGAGGCATGGCAGGGATGGGCATGCAAGGGATGGGGATGATGATGGGAAACAACCTAGTTTCCCTGGTGCCTGTGCAGCTGCCCAACGGCCAGGTAGGTGGCTTGCAAGATCGTTGAGAAATGTTGCTCCCCGGTCAGCCAGTTCCGCGAGCACATGCCGTAAGGTAACCAATTGTGCCCGCTGCGTCGTATCGCCTGCAGATTGGCTACATGATGGCGGGCGCGCCTGGCGTGCCCGGGACTGGCATGCCCGATGCAGGCGGCGGCGCTGGTGGCCCCATGCGCGGGCCCCAGGCCGCATACCAAGGGGCAATGGCGGGTGGTGGCTACAGTGGAGCAGGCCGAGGACGGGGGCGGGGGGCAGGTGGCAGCGGCCAAAGGTACACCCCATACTGAACGGCGGCCCCTAGCTTGGGAGGAGCGCTTGTGCGACTTCAGCAATGTGCCCACGGCCTATCCGAGGTAGTGCTACCTCGTGCTAGCATTGCTCACAAGACCCGCCGTGCTTCCATCCTCTCTTAATAGCTTGCACGCCATGCGCTGTGATAAGGTGTCATTCAACAGCCAGATGCCAGACAAGATAAGTCACATTCCCCACACAACTTTGCTCAACTGCCACCTGCAGCGGTCTCGCCCACCGCTCTGGGAGCCGCTCTAGAAAGAATTCTAAGACATAATCCCGGCCGACATCAGGGGAGGAGAGACGTTCTCGTAATTTCGCGCTCTATACAACCCATCGGGCCTGACAGGGCATGTGCGGGGCCTGAGCCGTCCACGAAGAGCAGCAAGAGCGGCCGCAAGATGCCAGGGGCGCCCACAGGCGGGCTCGGGCAGGTGGGTGTTTTTTCTTGCCCGGAGAAGGCCCTGAGTACATCCGCAACTCACCGGACCGCCTAGGGTGCGTTGCAGGTCCCCGTGAAGGCCCAGCTCACTAGCGCCCTGGCGATGCTCAGGCACACCTGTAAGTCGCAGCAGTGACCCTCTCCTTGATACATGTCGGCCGTTGGCAGCCGACACCGACACGGCAGCGCGTGTCGCAACGCGGGTTTGGGAACTGGTTTTCCAACCCCCTTGCATCGCCTGCCTTTTTTCCGCGGGGATGTTTCAGTCGGCGTGTAACCCGCTGTAGCCACTCCGAAAGCGTGAACGGGTGCTGCCCGGGTTGCCCGCAACATGCGGCCGCCCTCACACCCCACCGCTTGCCGCCCTACATAGTGCTATGCTGCGTTGCTGCTCCTCAATGCCCGCGCTGAGCTAAAACACTGATACTTGCATTTCTGCCCTTCCAGTCATGTTTAAGTAACCCTGATTGACTGTTTGCAGTTGTTGTTGCCGATGCAACCTTGCCAGACATGCCGCTGGTGTTTGCCAGCGAAGGGTAAGCCGCATATTTCACCATTTTGGGCAGCATTCAGTTTTAGTTCTCCCATTCTGCTCTTGCGGTCAAGCATGTCATGACTTGATAGTCTCCTTCCACAAGGCCTTTCTGGTTCACTGCTTCTAGTTCCCGAACCTTGCTGTGTGGTGGCCTCTGCAGGTTCGTCCAGATGACAGGGTATAGCATGGAGGAGGTTTTGGGACACAACTGGTGGGTTTTGTTCGCTTGCAGTATGTAGCAGTCCCAAATTCTTCTCCCGCTAACCCTCTTATCACCCCGTTGTGCACGGCGTTGAGCGCCCAACCTTTGCGTCACTGTGCCTACGTCCACTTCGCCTCCTTCCAAACACTTGCCTGTCTGTGCAGCCGCTTCCTGCAAGGGGAGGGCACCGACCCTAGAGATGTAAAGAAGCTGCGTGATGCCATTCGTAATGGCACCCCGTGTTGCACCCGCCTCCTTAACTGTAAGTGGCAGCACCTGTGGGTGCAGAGTGGTGGGGTGGTGCATGCAGGGGAGGATGCTGCCCGCAGCACGCTGGCGTTCCACACAGCAACCCTGCCACTGATTGGTTGCTGGCTGAATACTTTGCTCCTGGCCTATGCAGACCGCAAGGATGGCACCCCTTTTTGGAACCTGCTGACGATGACCCCAATCAAGGATGAGATGGGCCGCGTCATCAAGTTTGTGGGGGTGCAGGTGGATGTGACCAACAAAACAGAGGGCAGGGCCTACACAGATTCTGCAGGGGTGCCCATGCTGGTGCACTACGATGACAGGTGCGGCAGCTTTGATTGAAAGCCTTCATGGATACAGTCTGCACTCTTCGTTGCTCCATTTCCTGTATGGTATTTAGAGTTGGGGCACCTGGCCTGTGGCAGAAGCTCTGCTGCAATGCTGGGCCACCGCTGTCATAGAGAGGCAGCTGCTGGCTGCAGGTATTCCCACCAACGTGCTGCACAGTATGTGCAGGCTCAGGCTATCGGCATTGGCCCACAATGCAATGAGAGCAGTAGTGAGATGGTTGACATGCCGGACTTACTTGTCTACGCCACGTCTGCTTGCCTGCCTGCAGGTTAAAGGAGACTGTGGCCAAGCCCATAGTGGACGATGTACTGACGGCTGTGCAGGAGGCAGATGGCAAGGCGCCTGTGCGGCTGTCGCGGGGCAGCCCCTCTCGTGCGGTGCCACGTGTGGCGCTGGATCTAGCCACTACCGTGGAGCGAATCCAGTCGGTGAGTACCCCTGCTTTATGCTGCTTTGCTGCATGGGTGGGCCAGTTAGCCTGCGCGTGCCAGCCGTGCTGCACGTGGCTGGTGCTTTGCAGCCTGCGTGGCCGCAAGCAGGTGCACATGGGTGAGTTTATGGTCCAGCCGAAGTGGAGCTGCGCTTTGTGTGGCCCAGCTGGTCACTACATTGCGTAATTCTTGCAGCCTCAAGACCGCCACAGCCTCCTACCCACAGACGATGGCAGCACCCTATACGTCCCAAACGCTCATGGTGGCACCCTGCTGGCCTGGTTTTGTGCTGCAGAATTTCGTAATTGCGGACCCCACACTGCCCGACTGCCCCATAGTGTTTGCCTCTGACCCTTTCCTCAAGCTCACCGGATACCGGAGGGAGGAAGTGCTGGGCCGCAACTGGTGTGTTGGGTGACTGCTCGCATGGGCATGTGGCGCCTGCCTGCCCATAGATCTGCAGTGAGGGCCGGCGCTCTCTTGCCGCATGTGGCTGGTGGGGTGGCTGTGGAAGCGAGTCCCCCACCTTTGTCTGTACACACATCACATCTTACTGATCATGTTGTGTCTGTGTTGCGCTGCTACGCACCATGTCTGTCCTCCTCTTGCGCCTGCAGCCGGTTCCTACAGGGCCGCGACACTGACCGCGCAACGGTGCAAGAGCTTAAGGCCTCCATCCGTGCGGGCCGAGAGTGCACCGTGCGCCTGCTCAACTACACCAAGGCGGGCAAGCCCTTCTGGAACATGCTCACAGTGGCGCCCATCAAGTGAGACCGTGCGGGATATGCGGGCTTCCTGCTGATTCCCACATTGGCTGTTCTGCTCTATTTTTGATGGCAGCAGCCAAAGTTATTTTTAGATGGCAGCAGCCAAAGTGAAGAACCAGAGGTGTCAATCATCGTTGTGGGAGGTTACGTTGCCATTTATTCCAGTCGGCTTGTGCCGTCCCGCGGAAGGTCCCTTGTATTGCCTCTTCTCAATCATTTGTCTCTCAAAGGTCACTGTATCCCTGTTGCTGCCGCTGCTTGCTGCAGGGACATTGAGGATCGCCCACGGTTCTTGGTGGGAGTGCAGGTGGATGTGACAGAGCACCCCACCGCCGCAGAGGCCACGCCTGTGGGCATGCAGGCAGCCAACGTGGTCGGGCAGGCGCTACAGAACATGAACTGGTGAGGCGCCCCCAGCAGTTAGCGGCGGCAAACACGGGCTGACCATGATTGGGTGTGACTCCTGAGGGCACACAAGTGCGCTGGCCAGCCGGCACCCTCCTTGCTGTGCTCCTTGTGCAAGTCTCTCCTGCATGTGCTGGTTCTTCCTTGTCTGGCCCAAAACCCCGTCTCTGCCGCTTTGGGTGCCTGACAGGGTGGGTGTTGACCCCTGGGCTACCTTCCCCACGGGCCTTGTGTCGCCCAAGCCACATCGCCGTCAGGACCCGGCCACCGCGGCGCTGAATGAGGCGGTACAACGGGATGGGAAGCTGCGCCTGCGTCACTTTGCACGGGTGAGGCAGTGTGCTGGCCGGCGGGCATGCTTGTTTCCCCACATGCTCGCCAACGTTCGCTTGCTCGCTCGCTCAATCGGGTAAGTTGCCAGCTACAGCCAGCCCGCAGGTGCACTTATTGTAAGCCATGCTGCCTGCATGTCGGCTACCTGGAGTCTTCCTTGGCTGACCGGCTGGCTTGTTGACTTATGCCCCCGCTTATGTGGCTAAGGATTGACTTGACCGGCGGGCGTGTTGGCTGGCTGGCATGGGATGCGTGCAGGTAAAGCAGCTGGGCAGTGGCGATGTGGGCATGGTTGACCTGGTGCAGCTGGTGGGCAGTCACCACCGCTTTGCGCTCAAGTCACTGGAGAAGCGGGAGATGCTGGAAAGGAACAAGGTGCGTGTATGGGTCGTTGATGGGTTTGCGCGGTTTCGTCACTGGCTCAAATCTGCGGTCCACTGCTGTTCACGTGTGCATGATTACATACCCTGAACTGTCAGCAGTGGTGGACCCAGTTACCCACAAATCCAACTCATATGGGCCTATTAGATGGATATACCGCCTCCAGAGTTGCCGCTCGCCTGCCTTCTGCTCTGCAGGTGGGGCGCGTGCGCACTGAGGAGGCCATACTGTCCAAGGTAGACCACCCCTTCCTGGCAACCTTGTACGGCACGCTACAGACAGGTGGGTTGGCTTTGGCGGGCCCACGCTAGCATGTGGCTGGTGCTCTAACGATCACCTTGGCCCTTGTTTGTGAGTGTGTCTTCATGTATGACCAATAGGTCGCTGCAACTGAAGTGGTGCATGGAGGCATGTCCCGCATACAATGCCAGCAACTTGCCCAACTCGCAAGCTTCTCATGGCATCGTGCATCCAGCACCACTGCTGCACGGTGCCACCTTTGGCCTGACCGCGTTCCCCTCAACTTGTTGCTCCTGTAAGGCTGTTACAACCTGCCCACTGCTGCCTCCATTGCCGTGCAGATACCCACCTGCACTTCTTGCTGGAGTACTGCAGCAGTGGAGAGCTCTACGCCCTGCTCAACTCACAGCCCAAGTAAGCCCGCAGTCTTTTGCGACAGCGTCGTGCTGTTGCGGCACTGGGGCTAGGCTCGTTTGGTGGGCCTCCTCACCTGCTGGCCTTGCTGCCCGCCTATCGACCTTGCGTGGCATGCCTTGGGATGTTCTGTGTTTCACTTCCTAGCCTGAGCTACAAGTTGCTGCTGTCGAGTAATCAAACGCCACCTGTTGCTGTTGCTGCAGCAAGCGGCTGAAGGAGGATGTGGTGAGGTTCTATGCGTGCGAGGTGCTGCTGGCGCTGCAGTACCTGCACCTGTTGGGCTTTGTGTACAGGTGCGTTGCAACTCAGGTCATGAGCGGGAGCAGTAACAATGACGCTCCAGTAGCAATTGTGTAGAGCCTGAGGTTGCATTGCAACTTTATGGGCAGCTTGTAACGGCCAGTGTCAGGTCACGGAGTCCGTGCATGCCTGCCAGTGCAGAAAGCTCAACGGTAGGCTGCCAAGACACTCACATGTTTTTGTCCTGCTGCTGCGGGGCCCCTTTCGCCGCCCTGTTCCCATGCAGGGACCTCAAGCCTGAGAACATCCTTCTGCATGAAAGTGGCCACATCATGCTGACAGACTTTGACCTGTCCTACTGCCAGGGCAGCACTTCACCCTCGCTGCTGGTGCTGCCACAGGACCACCCCGCGGTGCAGGGCGCCAACAGCAGCAGCGCCGCAGCTGCGCCCGCTGGCAAGGCCGAGCGCACGAACGGCAGCTCCGCTGCCAGCCGCAGCAGCAGCAAGGACGTGCGGCGGGCTAGCAAGGAGGTCCCGCGCATGAGCAAGGATGGGGGGCGCCAGCCTCTGGCGCTAGCCTCTGGACGGCACGTGCTGCTGGTGGCGCAGCCTGATGGGCGTGCCAACTCCTTTGTTGGCACAGAAGAGTACCTGGCGCCTGAGGTTATTTCAGGTTCCAGCCACACAAGCATGGTTGACTGGTGGTCCTTTGGCATCCTCATTTACGAGCTGCTGTACGGCACCACGCCCTTCAGGTGCGGCAAGATAGTGCTGCAGCCATTGTAAGGCTGAAGTGGGGCGGAGGCTGTGGTGGGGCAGTGCGCATGGCTGGGCGGCTCCGTGCCTCAACCCTGCTTGTCAGCGCCCTTAGTTGCGCACATACTTGACGCCTGCTGTGTCCGGGGCTTGGCCCACCTGTTTCACGTATTGGCTGCCCGACCTTTGCTCACCAGAATTGAACACCGTGCCCAACGCACCAGCCTCCCACATAAGGTTCATTTGGCACACTGCAGGGGCTCCCGCCGCGACGCCACGTTTGAAAATGTACTGAAGAGGCCGCTGACCTTCCCTGAGGTGCCTGCTGTGTCCCAGGAGTGCAAGGACCTCATCACGCTGCTGCTGAACAAGGTGGGCTGATGGATGGCGTTGATACTATCTTCGTGCCAACCGTTTCTGCACTGCTGCTTTTCATGCAGCCCCTCAGCTTGTTCAATGGCTGTGCCGAATCATGGCAGCCAAACTGCTGTCACCGTAATGGCGCTGTTGGTGGTAAAAGTGGCGGCTTCCAACAGGCAGCGTCTTTCGCTCCCTCTCATCCGCTACGCAGGAGGCAAACAAGAGGCTGGGGGCGCGTGCAGGTGCTGACGAGATCAAGAGGCATGCATGGTTTGCGGGCGTCAACTGGGCGCTAGTGCGCCACCAGGATCCACCTTTTATGATGCCTCCCAGACCCAGCCTGTCTTTTGGTGAGCGAGTGTTCTTGAGTGGGAGAGGCGCGGAGGAGTGGCTGTACTGAGGTCCCTGGGTGGTTGCCGGGTTGTTCCTTTTGAACGTGTGGGGTTGAACCATAGAGAAATGGCGCAGCATGCAGCGGCTATCTGTCGGCCCATACCGTTGCTGCACCTGTTTGTGATGGACAGACCCTTTTTCTTTGACACAGCTGGGCGATTGCTGGGCTTGGCCTCCCCGCGTCACGCAGCCCGTGCACACTGTGCTCTCTAATGCGTCTCAATTCTGTGTACGTCTGGTGCAGAGGCGCCGCACCCTTCCCTGTCTGACACACCTGCCTTCCGCGGCAAGTCTATGGATATCCGAAGGCCCGCCCCGGCGGTGCGAAGTGCAGAGCAGCAGAAGGCCAAGTCAGAGGGTGTGGCGCCCAGCGGCACCGCGACACCGCAGGCGGCGGCAGCTCAGGCGACTCCTGCAGCGGGTCCCGGCCACATCGACGGTTTCTGAGTTGCGGCTGGCTGGTGAGGGCCTGGCTGCCCAGCGGAGTGGTTGAAATTTGCTGCGCAACTAGGCACAAACCCGCCTGCCACTCGTGTGCCCAACCACATCCATGCCACAATGTGGCTCAAACTGCATCCAATCACTCTTCTTCCTCTCCTTCCTCTTGAAAGGAAAGAGAAATGCCCCTCTCACAAGCTTCATTGACTGCATTGCCGCAACAGGCAAGCCAACCAAACAAATTTTCCCACTTTCCCCTCGCAACTCACACCGTACACACTCTACTGGGCGGTGCACACACATGCAACTGCAGCCACCAACGCCCTTTTCCACTCTCTCCGGTGCCCGCCTTGCTAGGTCATACCATCAGCATTGCGTCCAGCTGCCGATGCCCTTCTCCGCGTACTTTTGACAACAGTAATGGATGCCCTCGCTTATGCTTTTCCTGTACGCAAGTGCTTGTCCCTCATAAGTCACCCGCTGCCTGTGTCTTGTCAAACTGTTATCCGTTCTTTCAATTTAAGCTGATTTTGGTGTCGGCGCTAACGCCCCAATGCAAGCGGTTGCCCGCACCCCGGCGCGTTCATTAGCTCCTGCTGTGTTCCTCGCCAAAGCTCGCATTGCACCCAGGCTTTCCCTTCATCCTTCGAAATCATGCGACGACAGGTGTCCTTGTTCAGTCAAAGCTAAGTAGCAGCATGCTGCCCGGTCGTCAACCTTTGTTTCGCAGTCACTTACTTTTCCGCCTGCTCTTGCATCCTCGCCATGTCGAGTAAAGTTTTCTCGTAGGGGAGATGATTGAGTCTTTTTTGGTGCATGTCTTGCTTTATTGCTGACTGGATTTGTTGTAAGCACAAGTAGAGATTCCAGCAAAGGGTGTATGTGCCACGGGGGTGGGTTCAGCCGGCAGGCTGGTCTAGCATGGGAGCATGAGAGGAAAGGATACCTGCCTGGAATGCAACAATGCCTGTTGACACTGCCGCAGTTCATGACTTGATTTTGGCTGAACAAACGATTGCATCTTACGCTTTCAGGAACCACCAATCACTGCAATCCCTTCTTTATCTCCTGGCAGGTTGGTGGGCTAGGCGACGGTGACAGTGGCGGAGGCGGGGGCGGAGGCGGCCCAGCTGCCGGCAACCACTATTGGATGCAGTGCAATTAGCGCACTTCTCTCTGACTGCCGTTATTCGCCAGTTCTAGATCCCGCGTGCAATCTCCCGCGAGCCTCCATATAAGGGTTTGAGCAGCCTTCTCTCGACACAACAGTCTGCTGAATGCAACGGAAAATGACGCCATCTGGTTGTGATTGCAACCTAACAGGCCATGAGCAAAGCTCTCGACTGGTCACGCTGCTGCCCGGATGCTGCGCATGTTATGTGCACAAGAATGATTGCAGTAGCTTGGACTGACTCAAAGGCGCTGCATTACTCGCTGCGACGTATTTTGCGGAAATTAAAGGCCTTGCCGTGAAGCCTGACAACCCGACAACTGCACACCAACATGCAGCTCACTCTGCAGCAGCTTCCGCGGGCTGCGCCCTTTGTGAGGCGGTCGCGGCATGCTCACAACGACGCCACTGCTCCTGGCTGGACCCGGCAGCAGCTGCACAGGTGGGGCAGGCGCAGGCGGGGACGTCACGTTTCCACACCCTGGCACCAGTAAAACCGCCTTACCTTGGGATGAAAATTTTGCAGGGCTGCTTTACAATCCCAACTCGTGGCGCGAGCGTCGCATGTGGAGGTGGCAACGGCTCCGGCTTCTGCCGCTGCCCCTGTTGCTGACACCTCGGTTGTAGTTCCTGCCGAGCCATCCATTGCCCCCAGCACCAACACCACTGCGCTGTCCTACACTTCCTATGAGGGCAACAGCTTCTATGTGCAGTTTGCCAAGTCAGGTGAGCTTCCTGCCCACGTTCGCCTGGCTGCCGCCATCACTGGACTGCCCCGACCAACTTTATCGCACCGCATGGTCGCACGCAATGCCCAAGTGCCTGCCAAGTAGGCGTGTATTGCCTCATGTTCCCTCCATCATGCAGGAGTCAACGTCCTGGTAGACCCCTGGCTTGTTGGAAAGCTGACCTTTGGCGGCCTGGACTTTGTGTATGCCGGCAGCAAGCGGTTGGCGCGTCCAGAAAGCATTGACGTAGATGCTTTGGCGACAGCCACCGACATTTTGCTGCTGACACAGGGCATTGATGATCACGCGCACAAGTAAGAGCGGCATGCTGATGAGTTGTTACCATGAAAGGTATCACCATGAAGAGTATGGGTGGTGAAGCTCGGGATCACCGCCTGCATGGGCAGCAATCTATCATTCCCTGCCTGCCAGGTACCAACCTTGGGTGCTATCGGCAAACACTGCCGCTGCAATCTTTCCCTGCCATCCCACCGCTGCACTGTAGGCCTACGCTGCAGCGGCTGCCCAAGACGCTGCCGGTGGTGGCATCGCCGGCAGGTGCTGCCGTGGCTCGCTCCCTGGGCTTCCGCACCATCTACACCCTAGACGCCAACCAGTCTATCACGCTGCTGGATGGCAGGTTGACGATCCAGGGCACAGCAGGTGAGTGGAGCCACCCTGGGTCCGCCAAAGTTCCCACTTGTTTGCTGCATTTTTGCTGTTGCTGCATTTTTGCAGGCTGCAACTCGCAGGCAGCAGTTCCTGCCCCTCGTGTTGCCAGTCAAGGGGCAGACTTGTGTTCACCCTGCTTGGCTGCCCATGCCCCACAGGCGCGCTGGTTGGACCTCCTTGGAGCAAGCGAGAGCTTGGAGTCATTCTGAGGGAGAATGTGGAGGGCAGCAGGGGCACCTCGCTCTACTACGAGCCACACGCAGACTACTTGCCAGACTCGGTGTCACGAGCCGTTGCGCAAGGCGGCCCGGTCGATGTGGTGGTTTCGCCGCCCTGCTCGCAAGTGCTGCAGGTGCAGGTGTTGGATTCGTTACTAGGCTACCCGCTGGTGAGTGACCGCAGCTGCTGGTTGGCTCCCTTGCTCACAAGGTCGCTTGCCCGCCTGCTGTTCAACACCACCCACAGCACACATTCCCCCGCATACAATTTTTACATCACCCCCAACCCCAATCGCTGGCCCCCCAGGTCAAGGGCGCTACCGACAACCTAAATTTGCTGCGCCTGGTGCGGCCCAAGGTTTTCATCCCTCTGATGAACGCCGAGATAGACCAGGAAGGCCCGCTGGCACAGCTGGTGGTGGAGGAGGGCTCCGTGGAGCAGCTGCAGCAGCAGCTGGCGGCACAGCCAGAACTAGCAAACATAAGAGTGTGCATGCCCACCCCGGCACAGCCCATGCCGGTGCAATTGTGACCACGGGAGCGTCAACATGTAGAGCATGTTGCCAGTTGAGCGTTAGGAACGTCAATGGCTGATGCAAGCTTGCACGAAAGCTTGACGTGTCTAAAATTGCCATGAATGTAGCGCAGCGCCCTTGCACCCTCAAGCATGGCAACCACACATTGCCTTTCATTAATCCAATTCATCCCTTCCATTCAACCCCCAATTGATCAATTTCGATGTAAGTCATGCCCTCGCTGCCTTCGTGGAAGAGGCGTGGCAAGTTTATTCTAGCAATAGTTACGAAGCAATGACAATGGATTGAAGCAATAGGAATAGGAAGCAAAAGTAACTGGGAGCCTTGGATCACCTCCTTGACCCTGCTCCGATGAGGGGTACTTGGATAGTCCAAGTGAGAAAATTCCCCTTCTGAACGAGGGCTTCACATCCCCAAGGCGTTTTACTACTGGTTTCCTAATTACAGTTTGCAGAACGGCAGGCATGTTCGGTCTCGGCTGGTGCGTTGCCCTGCTTCTCGCAGCCCTGAGTGGCCAAGGTAAGCCCTCTATCCACCTCGTTGCACGACCTGCACGACCTACACAAGGGGAGTGGGCAAAGCCCATTTGCTCGGGTCTGCTCCGTGGATGCAGCTGCACCAACACCTGCACCTCAGGGGACAGCGGCAGGCTGCATTCGCTTGGCGTTGAGCCCACACTTGCGCAGGCTGCACCAAACAGGCAAGCACACAACTCCTCGTAGGACCATGGCTGGCTGCTGTTGTCGTGCTGGTATGGGGGTCCCCAGCATGTATTTGTGAGCACCTTGATGTACCTCGCAGGCACATTGCAGTTGCAGGAGTACCCTGCTATCCTCCTCTGCTGCAGACTATATAGGGAAGGACCCGCGAGGGGCCGATACTCGTGGATCAGACGTTGTGGGAGCAGACCCAGTTGGCTCAGATGTTGAGGGAGCAGGTCTCATTGGCTCACACCCAGTGGGAGCTGGTCGCGCCCGCCCCAATCAGCCTGGTCAACCGCCTACGGCGGCGGCACCTGCACAGGAAGCAGGGCAGGGTTGTAGGACAGCGGCAGAGTATACCACCTCCAGCCCTAACACCACCACGTTCGAGCAGCTTGCTAGGGCAAGTTGTTCAACGCTGGACTCAGGAATGCCCATAAAGCCTCGCATACTCAGCACACTATACACCAATGCAACTGCTGCATCCACGTCCCTGATGCCCAGTATGTCACCACATCACTCCCTCTAATTCCAGCTGCTTGCAGGCTTCTGGGTTGCTTAATTTCTTCAGCGATCCACAGAGGGAGTTCACCCTGTTTATACCTGACGACATTGCCTTCCAGTCTTTCTTCCAAGGTAAGGAAGGATCCACACAGCCGCTGGGCCTCGTTAACTTTATGTGTGTCCGCCACATGTGCGCAGCATAGCAGGCCATCAAAAGAGCTGGTTCCACTGTCAACACATTCCAGTCCCCGCTGCGTGCCTGTGCTGTCTGTGCAGGCTTCGACCTATCCATTGCCGAGCTGGAAGCCGATGAGCAGCTGCTGCAGGGAGTGGTGCAGTACCATGTGGTACCAGATGTAGCGTTGACCTTGGATGAGGTGAGGCTGCCTTAGGGCAGGTTGGCTGAGCAGCTCCTGTGGCCAGATTACCGTGATCAGCAGCTGCAGCTAGAAAGGAGGCAAGCTACAAAAGGAGTGGCTTATATGACAGTGCGCTCATCCTACAAGCAAGCACTGTATTTTCATAACTGACACTCATTGTTCCTCATGGCTATGGCGTGCAGTGGAGGGAGGGTGCACAGCTTCCCACGCTGGCGGCTGGCCAGTCGCTTGGTGTGCAGCTGCCCGGACTAGGCAGACCCAACCACTTTCTACAGGGAGCGCAGGTGAAGCAGGAGACGCAGTGGGGCAACTCGCATTGCAATCATAGAAATATGACAGCTAAGAGATGCGTTAGTTACTCCCAGCCTGCGCCAAGCAGTACATGCCCTGCCTTCTGCAAACAAGGGGTGCCCCTTCGTCTCCCTGGCACGCCCTACCCGCAGGGTTATCTGCTGGGCGCGGTTCTTCGAGCAGACCAGCCGGCTTGCAGCGCGCTGGTGTACGTGGTTGGAGGTGTCATGATCTCACCGGCGGCAGACCAGCTCCTTGTGCAGCGGGGTCTGGTCCCAGCAGGCTGAAGGGGGCAGCGCAAGGCAGCAGCTAATGCAGCGCACTGCGTGGTGGCATGTGCCCAACGGTAGCGAAGGGTGCATGCAGGAAGTGATGCACCGTCATCAATCACTGCACCATGTAATGAAAATCATTGCCCTAGCTCAAGCCAGGCTCTCACATGGTAAGGATGGCAGGAGAATGGCCCGTCAGGACGTGCGCTTCAGCCATCTGCCTCAAAAGCGCCTTCCAATTCCTTTCCCTGGCCCAGCCCAAAGAAGACCCACCCTCATCATAAGGCTGTTCACCCGGGGACTACTCAATTCCACTAGACAGATGACTGGGGTGGCCAATTTTCGTGTCAGAGCTCCCTTCCACCAGGGCAGGGCAGAGGCAGTACAAGCGGGTTGGGTGATCCAAGATTAAAGACAAAGTTCCACCTTTCCACAGGGATAGCTCCTTGTATCAGCCCCATTTGCCAACCTCGCCCTTCTCCCCTCGGTTGCTCTGTCTTTGCAAGGTTGGTTTCTTGCCTTAGCACGGCCGGCATGAGGACTGCGGTGTTGATCGTGGCGCTGGCGCTGCTGGCTGGCTCCGCCCCAGGTCTGCTTGGCTGCGCTGCCTTCTGCCCTTGCAATCGCGCAAACATGCTCCCGCAAGCATGCTCCCGAGCATTGCATGTAGAGGACAAAGGGTCGGGGCATGTGAATGGTAGAGTCTGGCGCTCTGTCAGACACCCAATCCTAGGCCGGCCGCCCTGCCCACCGCTCCTGCCTGCAGGTGCGGATGCCTGGTGGTACGGCTGGAAGTGCGACCACCACTACCTGAAGTGGCTGCCAAGGTGCAAGGAGGTCAAGCCCAAGGAGGTTGCGAAGCCCAAGGAGGTTAAGAAGGTGGAGGTCATCGAGGTGAAGAAGGTGGAGGAGGTGAAGCCAAAGCTGGTGAAGGGTGAGTGATCAGCAGGCGGGCGGATTACCGCACGGCAGCTGGGTGCTGATTTGGGCGCTGACCCAGGCATCGCCTCGCCAACCTGCCAGGGAAGCGGAGCAAGTTGTTTCAAAGCTGCGGGTCGCTTTTTGTCATGTCCTAGGTTGAAAGTTGCCCTAATTCCTCCAATACGACAGGCGGCCAAGGAGGATGCAGTGCAAGCCGGGCATGTTCTCCCCATCTCCTCGTTGTGAAACCCCCTGCTGAGACTCCCGTCCACTTGATCGACTGCCCTATGCAGTTATCCCTGTGGTGAAGGAGGAGGAGAAGAAGAAAAAGGAGGTTGTTGATATCCCTGTGGTGAAGGAGGAGAAGAAGAAGAAGGAGGTTGTTGTTATCCCTGTGGTGAAGGAGGAGAAGAAGAAGAAGGAGGTTGTTCCCGTACCCCCTCCCGCTCCTGCTCCTCCCCCGGTCCCCCAGCCCGTCCCTCCCACCATCATCCGCGTCATTAGTGCTCCCCCCGGCGCTCCTCCTGTTGTCCCTCCACCCGTGCCCAGCGATGCTGGCGCGAACGTGATCACTGTGGTGGACCAAACCGGCGACGCCACTGCAACCCAAGCTGCCGTTGCCGAGGCAGCAGCGGCTGCCGGCGCAACTGTTGTCACCGACACCGGTGCTGGTGCTGCTGCTGGCGCTGACGCCGGCGCTACTGCTGGAGCTGGTGCTGGCGCCACCGCGACTGCCGCTGCCGACGCAACTGCTACCGCTGGGGTGAGCCCCTCAACTGTATCTTCTGCTTCGCCTGCCCTGCACTGCCTCAGCCACTATGTCGTGTCCTACCCTCCCGCGCTTCCACCCATCCTGTTAACCTGTTGAAGCTGCGATGCCAAGGGTGTCCTTTTTCACGGTCTCAGCCTCTTAACCCTCGCATGGCGGCAACCAATCCTGCTCCACTGCCCCTCTGCCTGTGCCTGCAGACCCCTACTCCCTGCCTGAGCGTGGTGGATGTTGCCTCCTCTGACCCCGAGCTCTCCACCCTGGTGGCTGCACTTGCCGTGAGTTGCCTCACCTTGCCCCTGCTAATATCATGGGGATCATCAGGACTAAAGGGCCAGAACGGCGCAAGTTACTGTATTTGCAATGGGCTGCTCATGCATTCCAACCCAATTGTTCTCAACATGCAAGTTCACTTTGTCGGGATCTTTGGTGGGACCTACCAGTCTGGAGTCCTTGGCAGGCCATCCAAGCCCGCACCGCATGTCCAGCATCAGCCCTACGTCACTCTTGACCCCACCGTGCCCCGCCCCCCCC
>JAAMXP010001742.1:0-14196 GCA_019693395.1 Ettlia oleoabundans | reverse complement strand
CCCCAAAACACACACCACCCCCACACCACCCCTCACTTGGCCAGCAGCTTCCTGGCTGCGGGCTCGCTTTCAGCCTCAGCAGCCGCCTCTGCCTCCTCATAGCTGCGCAGCGCCTCCTGCAGCCGCCTCAGGCCGCGGTACGCACTGCCCTGCCTGCAGCGAAGGGGTGGTGGTGGTTGTGGTGGTGGGTGGCGTGGGTGGTGGTGGCGGTGGGTGTGGGTGGGGTTCGCAGTTGCGTTGCGAGCAGCAGAAACACAGGCGTAGCGGCATAAATGCAGAAGGGGGCATTGAGAGGTGTACGCCTGCTGTCCCGACGGCCGCCTGGCAGGTGTGCCTGACTCTTGACCGGCACCGCAGGCAGCTCAGGGGCATACAGCGCAAGAAGCGGGGCCGCGAGATAGAAGGCTGCTGCATCAGGCATAGCGGCAGTCCTGAGTGCTTCTTGTGCACTCAGGCTCCTGACCCAGCTGCTTGCCTGCCCGTATGGCAGTAATATGTGAAGCAATAGCCTGCCTGCTGACCAATTTCCTTGGCAGGGCCGATACAGGCGGGCAGAGCTCACCTGAAGAGCAGTTTGTAGCGGGGCACGGCGTGGCTGGGAGTCGCCACAGCCAGCCCCTCATTGCAGCACTCCAGCGCCTGCTGCCAGCGCTCCGCCTGCAGGGCAGGAGCCGAGGGGCAGGCAGGGCAAGAAGAAGGCAGAGTTGGGCCATGGCGTGAGTCAAGTGTGCCAGTGAGGCAGCAAATAAGTGCTGCAAGCTCTCCTGGTGGTAGTTTATTGTTCCCCTCAACACTACATCCCAGCATTTCTGCCCTTAGACAAACCCTTCTAAGGCATACCGCACGGGACCAGGAGGCACTCTGGCCGCCTGTCAGCTTTGCATCGCCGGCATGACACCCAGAGACCAAAGCAAAGAGCCTGTCCACTCTCACACCTTACAGCAGTTCTCTGCGCGGTTGCTCCACACCCGTAGGTCGGCGGGCCGCTGGATGAGGTACCTGCAGATGGAATCAGGGGTTCAGCGGTGCCCACAAACAAGAGCGACAGCTACTTGGCCTGACTCTTTCCGCAAGGTGACCAATTTAGATTCCATTGCAAGCAAGCCGCCATGCTGATGTTTGGTTGCTGTACTGCTCATCCGCAGCAGCAACCCCCGCTGGAGGGCCAGGACCTAGGCCGTATGAAAGGTGCACGCTCTTTAAGTCAGGTCATCGGCATCAGTGAATCCCTTCCATACCTGGCATACATCTTCTCTGCCTGGTCGATGTCACCCTGTTTCTGCAGACGGTCTGCCTGCTCCTTGAGATCGTCCAGCTCCTCAGCTGACAGCAGCGCCTTAGTTGCAGCAGCTGCCAACTCTGGATCCTCAGCAGCCACACCTTCCCATGCTACTGCCCCCGGCACAGCCATTGCTGGCTCCGTTGATGGCACTGCCCCTGCGGGTGCCGGTGCTGGCTCATGGGGTGCCGGGGCTGCCACAGTGGCCCCGGCAGGCTCCCCAGTTTCTGCTGCCGCAGGCTTGCCTTCTACTGCCCTAGCCACATCGCTTTCTACCACCCCTGCTGCTTGCGCTGCTGCCAGAGCTGCTGCCTCTCTGGCCTCTGCTTCCGCCTCAGCGGCCTCATGTGCCGCAACAAGCGCCTCAGCCTCCTCTATAGCATAGTAATACTCCCCGTCTTCATCCTCCCGCGCCTTACGTGCCGCTCCTGTTGCGCCTGCTGCCTGTCCTGTTCCCGCCGCTCCGGCTGCGGCTGAAGCTCCTAGGCCCTCCTTGGCTCCAGCCTGCCCCGCGACTGCCGCTGCCTCCCCTGCTGCTGGGATCGCTCCCGCTCCAGCCTCTGCTGCTCCTGCTCCCGCTGCCCCTACCGCCGTCCGTGCTCCTGGTGCTGCTTGGGCCGCTGCTGATGGCGGATTCAGCACTTGCTCCTCATGCGCCTCGCTGTCGGAATCGCTGCAGTACCCAGACAACCGGCTGGCGGCGCTGTCTACGCTGGCGGTGCCGCTCAGGCTGCTGGTGCAGCGGCTGCTATGGCTGTCCCCCTCCACTATTTCAATGGGGATCTTGGTGCGCTCCACAAGCACAAGACCATGCCCCTGCCTATTCGCTTGTTCCTCCTGCAAAGCTGCCGCCTCACGCTCCTGTGCCGCAGCAGCCGCGGCGCCTGCGGCCGCTGCCGCTGCCTTCTGCTCCTGCTGCCGGCGTTGCCGAGCAGCCGCCGCCTCGGCAATGCTGCGGCGCCTGGCCTGCCGCACCGCGTTGCGCTCCTGTCGCGCCTGGTTCTCTTCTCTACAGGCAAATCTCAGTGCTAAATATCCCTATCAGCAATGGGCACGATAGCAGGCAGCTATGGAGTGTGCTCAACCAGCAAACACCGGCCAGACCCTCCTGGACCGCTGCCAGCGTTTTTCCGCCGCCGCATCGCTGCCGGCTGCTGCAAGCAGGGTGCTCACTTGACACGCTGTTGCTCCACCTGATGTTCCCGCGTCATCCGCCCCGCCCTGCCGCGGGCTTCTGCAGCCTGCACCACGCAGGCCAGCCAATGCGGCAAGCAAGGCCGGCTCAATGGTGCGGCATGCCGCACTGGCGTGGGGCACAGGATGGACGGATGATTGCTGCCAAGCAGCTGACGATGTAGGTGAAGCGCATGGCAATGTGTGTGGGCAGGGGAAGCGGCAGGGGATGCGAGACGTAGGGTGGCACCGCCAGGCATCCTTGCAGGCAACCGACTATGGCCTTTCAGGACGTGATTTACAAAGTGGGCGCAGCATAGCCATAGGCTGGGTTTCACTCACCATCTTAAGTGCCTCCTCGTGCCAGCCCCGCGCCAGGTCAGCAGCCACGGCCTCCCCGCGCTCCTCGCTTTCTTCCTCGGGCTCCAGCTCCTCTATGGTGGCATTGCGGTACCTGCAGTCAAAAGCAGTACAGCATCATGTGCCCAGTCTCCATCAACACCACGTGTATCATATCATAAAATACCAATCTAACGCAAGCTGCCATGGCTAATCGCCCAAAGCGTCTCGCAACAGAAATTGCATGCCACTAATGGCATGCAATTCCCTCACCCCTGCTGCCCAAGTGGGGGCAAGTGACTGGTGCTTTCAGCTGCATTCTTCGTCACAAGCAAATGCCAGCCTTGTGACCAGGGCTGCATGGGAGACCCACACCTCCCACCAGGACGACACACTCGCCTGTGCACAGCGGCAGGTTGGCGCGCTTTCTTTCTAGCTTCAGCCAACATACGTCGCTGAATGCGTTCCTTGGTTAACACTCTGCCAAGGGGAGGGAACTAGGTTTGGGGTTGCTGTGAAGTGGATTGTGAGGGCAAGATGCAGAATGCAGCGAAATGTCAGTAGGAAGCCAGGTCAGCTGGTGAGAGTACAGCGAGCCAAAGAAAGGGGGACCCAGCAATGCGGCCTGCCGCTCTGGAAACCCTAGGGCGGAGGTGGTACCAGCCCAGGAGGCGGTGCCCGGTGCCCCAAGAATGGGTGGATGCCCAAGAGGTGCTGCCCCAAGCTTGTTACCTGCGAGCCCAGGCTTTGCCGCCAGTTTCGGTTCGGTTCAGCTCCTACTCACCCGCGGCTTTGCTGCACCAGGCTGAGCTTCTCCTTGTCTGGAGCCGCATCATGCGCCGCCTTGTAGTCCGCATCAGCACCTGCCAGGTCACCTGCAGAGGGAAAAGAAAGCAGGGTGTCAGGGTCAGTCTGTGTAGTTAACATACTGAGTAGCAAGCTCCGTGCGGTGTGGCAAGAGGCAAATAAACAATGAAGACACAATATCAACAAGGAACAGAGGGGCAAGTCACAGTGACCCCTGAGCGAGTGTTAAGCTAGCAAGCGGGTCAGCAGGGAGCACTCCTGAATGCTACGTGGTGGGTTGTGGGGCGTGTACAAGCAGCTACAAGGCAGCGGGAAGCNNNNCCCCCCCCCCCCCCTGCGCGGACGATGCTGATCATCTACCCCCACATGACACCGCACCACCCACCGATCATTTGTCTCAGCTGGCCCCGGAACAGCAGGCTTTGGAAGCGGTGGTAGGCATCGCAGTCGGCCATCTCAAGGCAGACGGTGAAATCCTGCAGCAAACAGGGAGGGCATGAGCGATACCTCGCTCAGCATGCGCCACAATCGTGGGGCGGCATGCACAAATTGGCAAACGAGTGACACTTTTGTCGCCTTGGAACATAGTGCACTGCAGAAGAAGGATAGGCTGCCGTCGATGCTATACGGCGTCAGCAGGAGGTCTGCTAGGGTTTTTTCTGGAAGCTGCTGCTGAATCTCAGCAGATCTATGATGTCAGCTATTGAAAAGAAGGCAGTTCCGTAATGCACAACCACGATGGCCAACACAAATCCTCGTAGTCATCACCGCTCCACAGCTCCACCACCCTACCACGGCCCAGCCTACGGCTACCCCCCCGCCCCATTCCCTAGATCGCCCCACCTGTATGGCTTCCTTCTCCCTGCTCATGGTCATGCGGCAAACACCGCGATTATGGAACCTGCAGTGATACGTCAATGAGCAGCGGGTATATCATGAAGCATGCAGCATACAGCATATATCAGGAAGTGTGCTTCGTAGGCCACCCAATAGACAGACACTGAAGCCTGGGTTGCTGCCTTGGCGGGTAGCGCTGGGGCGCAACCAGAGCAGCAGCAGGGCTGCAGCAAGCGGTGGCTGGGCACCGCAACCCACCACTCGGCTTTGTCGGGATCGTCCCGGATGATCTGGTCCCAAAGTGCAGCCGACTCCCGGTACTGGCCCCCACGCTGCAGCTGCTCAGCCACCATTTGCTTGGGCCGGCTGCAGGGGGTGGCAGGGGCATTAGCAGACTCAGCACACAGCACATGTGTGAGAGGTGAACCTGGCCTTCCCAGGCATGCGCTTAGGCGTTGCAACACTTTGGTCTGCCTGCCAGATGCGAGTCGCTGTGCTGGCTTCTATATGAGCTGGATGAAGGGTGGACAGCCGGCGGTAGGAAGAGCACCTGGCTGTTGCCAGAATAGCTGCTGCCCAGCAGTACAGCAGATTTCAGTTGGCAGTACAGCTGGCTCACTTCGGGACACATTCGCTCATGAACAGCCCACCTCATGAACCGCGGATCCTGGGGCTCATCAAGCAATGCCTCATCCTCGCTCACAGCTGCAGCCTCAGCCCCAGCCTCCGCTGCTGCCAGTGCTAACTCGCCAGCTGTGTTGCCAGCAGCCACTGGCTGTGCTGTTTTTATTGCTTCCTGGCCTGCCTCATCTGCTGTAGAGCCTGCAGGTGCAGCTGCCGCTTGAGGTGCGCCAACGCCAGTGCCTGCCAGCGATTGTTCCGCCTCGGGTGACGTGGGTGCACCGCTGGGTGTGGCTGGACCTACAATGCTGATCGTCCTTACCAAGCGGTCCTTGCCGCCATTCAGCTGTGCATCGTTTGGCGTTCCCCTGCCAAGCACTTTCGCTGTTGCATCCTGCATCATGGCTCAGGGAAGCTCAGCGCTCAGCAAACAGGGCCAACAGCGGATGCACTGCTACGTGGCGCGGCAGGGAGATTGGGGCCTTCTCCTGGAATAACAAAGCGTGTGTGCAAACAACACATCACAAGTGTCGTCATTACTCTCATGTATCACGGCCTGCACATCATCCACTGAAGTCGGCGTGTAACTCGCCATCTCTACCTGCATGGTGCCCCACTACCGCCTGCCGCCAGGCGCAGGTCCCTCTTGCCGCCGGTCGCTGATGCCTGACGCCCAGTGCACCCCGCCGTGCTGCGGCGATTTATCGACCGTGCTCTCCGGAGAATTTATCGGGTTTTAAGTGTTCCGCCGCGTGCACGGTGTGATGCAGAAGTTGAAGAGCTGATGGGAGTGCAGCAGCGGAACGAGAGGCTTTGCAACGCCTTTAACTTGTATAGTGGCTGCAGCAACCTTGCATATACAAGCATAATGGTTCAGTGGGAGCTTGATGGCAGATAGCAACGAAGAGGCACAGTCAGCAGGCCTCAGAAAGTCCACCTCGATTTATAAAGGGAGTTTCAGAGCTCGCAAGGGTCGTTGCATTTGATTTTCAACCGCAACTGCCGATAAAAACAGGAGAGGACGAGTCCAAATGCGTCTCTGCTCAGGTGCCAAGCTGGGATGGTGGCTGCTTTCAGGAAGCCCATGCTGCTACAACATGCTTCCCTGGATGCTGGCAGAGCTGAGCTTTGCAGCAATCGGCAGCGGTATCGGCGGTTGGAGGTTCAGCCTGCTTGGAGACCAGGGCAGCGGGGACAGTTACTACGTTAGTCCCTTCCGCATCCTGGTGTGAACGCGCGCTTGTGCTGCTCAAAAGGCATGCAGGCTGGCGATGAGCTTCATGATTTGGAACCGCATCATGGGTGGAGAAAGCTCTTCATGACAACATTTGCTCCTTGTCACATTGCCCTCCTGCTGGCCAGGGCGGGCCATCCGTGCCAACCTCTGTGCTGCTCGGGAACCACCATCCAACCCCTTCCTTGCAACCTGTCTGTTGACTGTTGATGGAGCAGTACCTACTGATTGCACATTGAGCACGTGGGGCCGCTGTCCTTCCCAGCTTGTAGCCATCCCAGCGCACGCACCACCGCTCACCGACCCCACCCCTGCCCGGCGCTGCCTGCTGTTTCTTGTCTGGCTGCACAGCCTTCCCTGCCGGAAAAGCCGCTCATAAACCGCACTGTTACTGTGAATCTGCTGCAGCAGGTTCGAAGTTGCGAGTCTGACGGCGCAGATTGATCAGCAGTTGGCATGCTTGCTATGGTTTGCGCTGTCCTGAGGCGATCCATTGCATTCATGAGAGCACATGGGCGATGCCGAAGAGGCGCATTTTGGCCCCGCGCTTTGGAAAGACGATGGGCTCTAGACCGGAGATGCTGGCGGGGCCGCTCATTCTGGCCCATTCTGGCAAGCCCGACACAAACCGTTGGCAGCTGTGTTCACCAATGTAAAGCTCCCAGCCTGCAGGCCAGTCTTGAGCGCAACAAGACTGAGCAAGAGAAACAGCGCGACTGCAACTGCGCAACATGCTGAAGGCCATAAAGAAGGGCATCAAGAAGAGGCTGGGGAGTTCCTCCAAGCTGCAGGACGAGGCGGCCGCGACCAGTGAGGGTCCCAGCAGCGTGGCAGACTCCAGCGCAGCAGAGCGGCACGTGGCGGCAGCTGCAGAAGTCGCAGCAGCAGCAACAGTAGCAGCAGTGGAGGGATTGTCTGCACCCAAACTCCAAATTACCGAGCCTGTTCCAGCTTCGGAAGGGCTTGCGCAGGTACAGGGCGAGCAGCAAGCCACCGGCAGCCAGCTAGAGCCAGAGTCCCCCGCTGGTGCAACGGCTGGGCTGCCGCCCCGGCCGCCCCCTCGCCCCCAGTCGCCATCCGTGATCCAATGCCAGCACCAAACGGGGCACACGCTGGATGATGCTGGCTGCGAGCTGGGAGTTGACTATGAGCTTGTGGCCGGGCCACTGGAGTTGGATGGGGTGCTGCATGATGGCATGGAGCCTTCAGGCAGCCACCACCACCTGGAAGATCAGCCAGCCTCACCAGGCCTGGATCACCAAGAGGGGGAAGTGCAGGGCAGCACTGAGCAGCAGCAGCACCCCGCGTGGCACGACTCGGCTGCACCCTCAGCCGAGGGCAGCGGTGAGGGCGACTCACCAACAGCGGAAGGGGCGCACAAGGATGTCGCCTGTGCAGCGACAGGCAGCAGCGGCCATGCAGATGGGGCAGCTGAAGGCGGGGCTGCCACTACAGAGGACAACATAACCGATGCCTTGGCCACGATGATGTTCCTGACCGAGGGAGCTGGGGGTGCCGACGACTGCATGTCTGTTGTCTCAGGTGCGTGCCTGCCGTCTCGGCCGCTGCTTCTTGGGCTGTCGCTCCGCATTGCCGCAGCCTATAGCTATCTTCCCCTCCAGCCTACCCAGACAGCCCCGTGCAATGAGTTACGCCTCGTTTGCTCCTCTGCCATCCTCATCAACTTTGAGTGCGCTACTCCAACCCCGTTGTCTTCTAGCGTTCCAAGCCCCACAATTGCAATTGCTTCAACAACATGGCGTCTCAATCTCTGTTGATTTGACCTCCCCTCACCTTCGGAAGATGCTATAAGCGACGAGGACCTGCCTGATGACATTAGTGAGCTCAGTCGGGCGCTGGAGGCACTCGAAGGGGAGACCCTTCACGGTAGCAGCCCAGCCAGTGCGACAGGTGTGGCCCTGCCCCTGCTGCAGATTACGTCGCCACTAAGCTATCTGCCTGGCCCTTCGCCGTCTGTGCAGCCTGTTGTGGCCAATTGGCTGCGTTCGTGATTGTATTGTTATGGCGACACCCTGGAACCTTAGTTTGGGTTAAACAACCCAGAGTGCTTCCAGACCTGACCGCCATCCGCATCGCATTGGTGTCTCACCTTGCCCTGCTGTCCTCTACAGGCGCCTCTAGCTTTGGTGGGCGCAGTGGGCTGGATGACCAGCTGGCGGAGCGACTTGGCATCTCCCCCGATGCGGGAGACCCCACAGGTGGCTGCTGCGCTTCTATGCACTTCTCAGTGGGGGGTCCTGTCTCATTTGCCGCTGTATCACTGCTGAGACACTCTGCTCCTTTGCTTCTGGCTTCTCATGCGGCTGGATGTGCTCGTGACGCGAGAGTTGCTCTTGTTGAGAGAGGCTTTACAATGCAGTCCTTGTTAGACTTCTTCCCTCCTGTGATGTGACGTGGCATGCCCCATCTGTGATGTGACATGGCATGCCCCATGTGTGTGCCGTCTGCAGCCTACAGCCAGCAGATGGCCAAGCTGTACAACAACCTGGGGCTGAAATTGATGGAGCGGCGCCAGCATGAAGAGGCGCTCGGGCTGGTGAGCGCGACAGGCGGCCTGACATGCAGGCCTTTGAAGGGCTGTGCCTTGGGATGTTGTGGCACAGCCATTGGCTTGGTTTCATCTGGCTGACCTGGCATTACGCTTGATGCTGGCTTGGACCTTCCGCATGTTGCATGCTGCCAATTGGGCGTGGCTGAGCTCGACTGATTCCTTATGCACCACGTATTTTTGTGAATTTTTGAAGCTTGAGGGATGGCTGCTCTGGGAGCTTTATATTGCTTTGCGGTCCCGTGCCCATACCGGCAGCTGCCAATAATCTGCCTGCCTCACTAGCCCCTCTCATTCCTACTCCTGCAGCTACGCAAGGCCGAGGCGATAGTAGAGAATGAGGCGATGTGGGGGAGCCATGTGCAGCGGCGGCAGCGCATGGCAGCCATCACCTACAACAACCTCGGATGCCTGCTGAAGCGACGCAACATGCCGCAGCTGGCTCTGCAGGTGCGAACATTGCTGCTGGGTGGTTTGTGGAGTAGGTTGAACAAGCTGGGCTGAGCCTGTGGTCTGCGCATAGCGGCAGCACAGCCTTACTCTCAAGGTCTGGCTGGGTGTGTCGACGCACTAGTTTTCTCTCTCATGTTCTCGACCTTGGTATGCCTCTGCACTTGTCCACCCGTTGTTGCAGTTTGCTGAGAATTACTGCGTGCTGCTCAACTGAGTGTTTGCCTCCCGTGCTGCCTGCCTGCAGTACTTGCAAAAGGCGTTGGCGCTTGAGGAGCTGGGAGGACCCGTGCAGAACAGCAGTAGCACGCACCTTAACATCTCAGCAGCGTTCTCCGCGCTCAAGAGGCCTAAGGAGGTGGGTGCAGGGGGGTCAACTGTGCGCTGAGAGGCTCGCGGTGTGAAGGAGGGGGGGGGGGGCGATTGTATGTGGGACTGCTGTGGGAGTTGTTAACGACTATGAGCAGTTGTAGTTGAAGAGTGGAGCAAGAGGTTTGGACGGCATCAATTATGTATAGCTTTGGTTGACAGCAATTGCCCAACGCTATGGCGCGTGGCCTCCGCAGCGAAGCCCATGTGGAACACTCTCTGTTCCCTGTGGATTGCTGCAGGCGCTTGCACACGCTGAGCGGGCCATCATCTTGCTGCAGCGCCATCTCTGGGCGCACCACCTGCCATTCCAGGTGATTACACCAAAAACATACTGCTTTGGTGCCACCCACTTCATGCAACCTCTATTGGTGATGATTACATGGTTTTTTGCAACTGCAACAGTATTGCTGTGCATGATGGAGCAGCACAGATGACGGATACTGCCCCACAGCCCTTGCTTGTGCCAGTGCAGGCACACGTTGCTCTTTTTCCTGTTATCTGTGAACTTTTACCTGCATACCCGCCTTCTCCCTCTCCCAAACCTGCGTACTGGATGTGTGTGCAGGAGGGCCTGAGCGTCCTTGTGCGGCAGCTGGCCCTCCCTGGCGCCTCGCATCTCCTGCTGGGCTGCGCCAATGTGCTGGCCATGGCCTACCACAATGCCGCTGTGGAGCACGAGAAGCTGGGACACCTGAGAGAGGCACTGGTCAGCTTTGCACGGTGGGTGCTGCCGGCTTGCTGGATGTGCTGAAGTGCACCTCCAAGTCGTTCAAGCATGGCTGGCAAGTTCAGTAGCTGTCGGACCTTGATCGGGTTGTCTCATCACATGGCGGGCCCCACACTGACACCTCCCCTAATTCTGTGGCACTGTCGTCTTGATGCTGTCCTTCCCTCCTTGCTGCAGTGCTGACCTTATCGCCAGCAAGTGCCTGGGGCATAAGGCGCAGATTACATCATCCCTGCACAAGGCGTTGAAGGCTTTCCAGCAGCGCCAGGCCCGCCACCTGCCGACGGGTGAGTACGAGGAGCGCCAGCAGGGCGATTGGCAGTAAGGGAAGTGGAGGTAGCAAAAGCAGGGCATGATGGAGCAAATGCTTGGCACACTCGATTGAATGCCTCACTCCCAACTGTGAACGCCTGCAGGCGCCACCCACGCTGCCCGCAAAGCGCCATTGCTTGCTTCCTCCCACCAGCCCAAGCGTGGTCACTCCCGGACTGGCAGCAAGACGGTAGGCAGCAGCAAATCTGCTAGCAGTTTGACTAGCAAGTCAATGGGCAGCCTGGCTGCTGCAGCTGCCAATGGCAAGGCCACTCTGCCGCTCGATAAGGCCAGTAAGGGACTGGTAGCCGTGCGGCCGCCCAGCGCTAGCCGCCTCTCCACCCAGCTATAGCACCACTACATTTTGTGCAGGTGACCAGAAATTGTTTCTTACATGTTGTTGCCATGCCGCAGCGGAGTTAACAGACTGATTGTCATTATCACGCCAGTCCACTCCTTGTTCTGCTCAAGGCTCCCTGCTCATAATCGTCTGCCAATTTTTGTGCTCGTTTTCTTGTGCTGCCCTCCTCAAGTCTCCTTATCCCAAACTCTAACCCTAATGTGTATGCTCTTGCACCTCAGTTTATTCCAATTTGGCGGTTATGTGCACCAGGTAATCTAACGCATAGCTGCCTCACTCAGTGGACCCGCCTGGCCATAGCTGTCTGACACAACTGACTGGCCTTGTCAGCGGCCAGGTCAGCGACGGTCGCAGGTGTGGTGTCGCAAAGACTTTTCTTTGCTTCCATTGCTCAAGTTATTATTGATTCCTAAATCTACAGCAGCAATGGGGAAGAGATGGATTCCTCTGGAGGCAAACCCGGAAGTGCTGAACGAGTTTGCGCAGAAGCTGGGGGTCTCATCAGGCAGTTACCAGTTCTGCGATGTGTACGGTCTAGACGAGGTGAGTCCGGCTGCCACACAGCACGGACCAGCCAGGGATCGCATGTCCATGCCCTGACAAAGCGCGGACGTGCGCCAACGGAGCTGGAACGCCCATGAAAAATGTGTAACAGTGGTAGCTCGACAAGCCACACTTGTGCCGCAGGATCTGCTGGCCATGGTGCCGCGGCCAGTGGCGGCTGTTCTCCTTCTGTTCCCCATCACCGAGGCAACGGAGGCGGCGCGCAAGCAGGGTAAATACACAGCACGGTGGATTGTGCAACAAGATATGCTCATGTCTGATTAGAGTCGCCAATCTTCAAAGCAACGTCCAAAACTCGCCACACGCTTGCCCAGCGACAGCTCGTTGTTGGGCCAAGCTACTGGACGCCCCATTGCTATGTTCCTGCCTCGCCCTGTGCCTGCAAGCTTTGTTGCAGAGCAAGCAATGATTGAGGCGGGCACACAGCAGGTCAGCCCATCGCTGTACTATATGAAGCAAACGATCGGCAACGCCTGCGGCACAATTGCCCTGCTGCATTCTGTGGCCAACAAGCGGCAGGAGCTAGATATTGGTGCGTGGGTGCCATGCCTTTATCAGGCATGGTTCTAACTGCCTGTCCTGCCTCCTGAGGCATCTACACAGCCCGGGTGCCGCCGAGTTAATATGGCTAGAGCGGTGTGTTGCACTGTGAAGCGCTTCACTCTTACGGCGGCTCCTACCGTCCAGACCTTTCCTCCTATCCCAAGTTTGCGAACATCTTCAAGCTGCAAACAGATGTCCCTTCAGCTGCCAGTTCATTCCATGATGTCTGCTGCCGCCGCCATGATGCCTCCCCATGTTTGTCTCCTCCTGCAGCCCAGGGTTCTTTCTTGCAGCAGTTCTTGTCCGCAACGGAGAACCTAAGCCCAGCTGAGCGGGGTGCATATTTGGAGAACCCACCAGAAGGCGCGCCTGATATCGACTCCATTCACAAGGTACTCCTGATATAAGCATTGGCCTACTGCTGGCCACTGATCAGCTGCTGGCCAGCTGCAGGATTCACAGCAATACGGCAAGCACTGGCCAAACAGCATGGGCAATAACAACAAGGCTGGCCACTGGCATTGTTGCCAGTCGTCTACACAGGTGCCACACTTGCTTGTCCACCTGCATACATGCAGGAGGCTGCGCAGCAGGGTGCCACAGCGGCACCCCCAGCTGATGAGGAGTTGAACCTCCATTTCATTGCTTTTGTGGAGGTGGACGGTGCAATCTATGAGCTGGATGGCAGGTAAAGACGGGGTGCTGCTAGTGGTGTCGTTCTGGCTTTTGCTGGGGCTGGAGAGCCACGGGCAGCACGCTGCAGATGCAGATTATCTTTCAGGCTTTACAGAAGTATGAAGTGAGAGGGATGGCCAAGGTCATGGCTGGATGCCTGTTGCAGCAGCGATGTCTGCATTGTCACCTGTCCTCCCTTGTTACCAACACTTGCGACTGCAAGCAATCGCGTAGCCACGCCCTGACATGCATTGCACTAACGTTTTCCCCGCCACTCCTGCCATGCCCTGCTATGCCCCAGGAAGGCAGGCCCTGTCAACCACGGGCCGTGCCCGCCAGGTCAGCTGCTGGAGACTGCTGCCTGGGTGGTGCGAGAGAAGTTCATGACGGGTGCCGACAGCATCCAGTTCAACCTGATGGCTCTGGCAGCAGCAGGCGATGAGGATGGCAACTGATGGAGGAGCTGTGGCGTCACGTGCAGCAGGCGAGGAGTTGAACAGCTGGCGCAGCTTATGTATGTAGTAAACAAAGCAGCATATGGTGGGGGCCGTCCCCTGGCGAGCGTTGACTGTTGTATTAAAGGGTTCCCGCTTGGCAACATGGGATACATGCATGTGTTGGATGCAAGCACAAGACCCGTTTGCATTTGCGGCCTGGGTTTGCAAGCTCTTGCTTGCTTGCGTGCGTGTTGTGCTGATATACGTTCCCCTGTGATTTGTTGTGGCACCACCGCTCTACGTGCACATTAGACAGCGAAAAAGAGGGAATTACAGGCGTTAAAACGGAGTGAAAAATCCTGCGGCAGCGTCATGCCGACTTGACAACTTTGATGTGAAGCAGTGGCAATAAAGATTAAGGTTGCGTGGCCTCGCAACCAGTCCAACAAGCACAACTGCGCGCGCAACTAGTCCGATAAAAAAACATGGGTACCAAGGCGTGCTGAGCGCATCGCCCAGTTGAAAAAATCCACAACAGCAGGTGAACCACCGCTTAGTAGGGTGAATAAGTAGCCGCTGCGTCGCGATATTCATGCAACAACGTCTTATCAACTGTACTTGTGCTCAGCAATTTCCTGCATACTGCTTTAACATCAAGTCAACAAACCAGCATGGCGCTGTGGGGCCAAACCACTTCTCGCCGCGGAAGCAACAATGAGCAGCCTTCCTACGGCAGACGTAAGGGTCCATCCATAAACTTGCTTCCTCCAACCTTCCTACTCTTTCTTGTTCCCGCAGCAGCCGCAAGACGGGCCACAGTCACAGTGCTCAGCACCAGCACACCCGCACCTGCCAGCAAGCAAGGCGGGGGGGTGCGGGGGGGGTGTGTGTGGGGG
>JAAMXP010001740.1:0-14782 GCA_019693395.1 Ettlia oleoabundans | reverse complement strand
GCCCCACCTTGCAGATTCTGTCATCGTGCTGGACACGCCGGAAGCCGTGCAATCATTCACCAAAAGCCAGTGGTCGGTTGACACAGACATAACAGGTCGGCTGTTCCACTCTTCCACTCCCACGTGTGCTTTGTATTGCCGCCTGAAGGTTGCAATGTCCAGCAGGCAGACATACCTTTTTCGGAGCCCTCCTGTTCCTGTGGCTGTTACACCAGCAAGCTGTAACAGCCACAGGGAAGCCGTGAGCCTTCCCTTCAGCTTGCCGTTTCCACCCTCAAATGTGTCCAATTGCATTTTATCTTTCTTGCAATGAATGTGCAGGTGCGGCAGGTGGCGCAATGGGCGCCCACCTGCCTGCGACCGCTGCCAACGTGAGCAACATGAAGCTGAGTGACAAGACCTTCACCTATTCAATTACAAAGGGTGCCATCCTGGATGTATCTCTCACAGGTGCCGCCACAAGAACATGTGTTGTGCTGCTGCAAGTCACCATCTTTTGTTTGGCCATCTCTTCAGTCACGCCAAGCTGCAATATGCCGGCAAGTGCCTGTATACCCACAACAATGCCGGCTTGCCAAGCACCCCTGTCACCACTACTCTTGCAGGCCTCAATTATGCCGCGGATCCCGCAATGAACCGAGGCTTTTATGGCGGGAAGGCCTCGCCGCAGTCGATCCTGGATGGCGCTGTTGAACCCCCGGAACCAATGCAAGAGCTCTATACCGCGCTGGACAAGGCAAGCAGTGTGGGTGTGTGGTGCATATAAATCGGGCATTTGTCGGTTCATGGATGGCTGAGATGTGTGGTATGGTAAGGTGCTGCTGTGTTTGGCCTGGGTATTTGCGTTGGCATGGTGTTGCTCCATTGACCAGGGATTACATGGTGGTGATGGCCCCCGGTGCCGCTGGCGGCAGCTGGCCGCTGAGCCTCATCTGGGCGAATGCCTCGGGAGGGCTTCAAGGCGGCAGAGGTTATAGGGCTGCTCTTTACATGGCCCTCCTATTTGTTCAGCCACACACTCCCCCTACTATGACATTTTTTGCAGGTGCTGAATGAGTACTACAGCTCTGTTGAGGGGAGCACGCAGGTGGAAACAGAGGTGGAGTACGCCGGGCGCAGGCAGGGCAACGGTGCGGGACCCTCAGCTACCCCAGCAGGTCCGGCAGGTGCCTCCAGCACGGCGGCAGAGGAGGCCGCGGTTGCCGCGTCACAAGCCGGCCCATCGACAGCAAGCGGTGCGGCAAGAGGCGGGGCGAGCGGAGAGCCCGCTGGCGGAGATGGTGTCGCTGCCGGGGGTGACGAGGGGGGCGAGATTGTGCCGGCAGCTGAGGAGGCAGCGACGACAACTGGCGCTGGCGGCATGGCAGCCACTACTGCCGCCAATGTGCCCGCCAAGACTGAAAAGGACGACTGAGCACGTTGGAGGGTAACGGAGTGACTGCGCGGGCTACAGTTTTTAGCAGCCCAGGAAGCGGCTGGAAGAATCAGCGAATCAGCAGCCGTGCGTGATGCGTCACCGTTTTGGCCGTCCCGTCCCAAGTCTCACTGTTCCTTCACCCATACAACCTACAACCTGCGCCTCCGCTGCAGTGCTCTCCTCTTAACCCATGTTTCTATGCAAGCAAAAGTGGTGCACCGTGGTTCACAACCTTATCCATTTCGATGCTTGTCTTTCCATTGCCCCCCTCCCCGTCACGCGCAAGCGCGACCTGTCCCGTTGACCAGTTGTAAGCTTTGTAGCTGCATGCCATCCCCAATCGATCACACTACACGGGTAATCCTGCTGTAACCCAACATGCTGGGATCTGTGGGGCAAAGGGAGCTTTGGTGGCAGTCTAGCAGGTGGATTTTTTGGCCGCTTTTGCTGTTGCCCCTGATGCTCGCTTAGTATCCACCGCGCTGCGCACCTCGATTACCTGATTCATGTGCATGGGTTTTGATGGGTTCATGAGCAAAAATCATTGGGCGATGTGGAAGGGTCACCCAACAGCATGAGATAGAACATATTGACACATTGACTGGGGCTTGGGCAGCATGGCGCAGCGGGGCGGCAGCATCTGGATGTTAGGTGAGCAGGAGTCAAGCCTCATTAAATTTGCCCAGTCGGCTACTTCCGTTTCTGACATTTAAGACTACACCAACTTCTCTGAGTTAACTTGTTCCACGCCCTGTTCGCTAGCCTAGGGCCCAGGTAGGGCACGCGCGGAGCAATCACTGGCTGCGCCCCCGGCCTTGGTAGACGTGGTTGCCTGTTCTCTGGCCTGAGCAAGCCTCGCAGAACAGCCGCAGGCCGCGGCTGAGCCCCTCTCCGAAGCTGAACCTGCGGTGCCGCCTTCTCTGCAGGCAACCGGTAACAAGTCTGCGCGGGAGTCGGCGCTGGCTGTAGGTCAGGCGCTTGGCCCCCCGGCACAGCTCCTGTCGTAGGCGGCGGTGCCCTAGCAGCTACTTCGATCGATGCAACCACAGGAAGAGAGGCCGCTGGAGCTCGACGAGAGCGAATTTTTTGATGATGAGGAAGACTTCGGCCCGGCGGTGGCGCCCTCACAGCTGCACATAGCCGCTGAGGCCGTCCCTGCCGCCGCCGTGCACCCGCACAGCCAGTACAGCGACGGCGGCGAATCAGAGTCGGACGACGATGGCATCGTTCTGGAGTCAGACTGTAGCAGCTCAGGTGAGACCTTGGAGGAAGTCCAGGGACAGAATCAGCAGCAAGAGTGAAACCATATGCGAGCCTGGGCGAGGGGCAAGTAGGCTGCTGTGCGGGATTTTTCGACCGGCGAATTGAAATATCTGGAGGTTCGGGCCTTGCTGATGTTATCGGATCTTTCTGGGATGCAGATGCCGAGGATGAGGTGGAGCAGGACCTGGCCGGCAAAATACAGTCGCTACAGTCCAGCCTAGAACAACCAGCGCCTGTGCACGAGCAAGGTGAGGGTCCAACACACGGTGGCGACCGCTCGCCAGACTTACACATATTGCTTGGGTGTGCGGGCAGCTTGCAGGGATTCTGGCTGCCCGGCAGCAACTGATAGCACACTAGTAGCCTAAGCTAAGTTACTGCGTTTACTGACATCGCCATTCTCCCTTCCCTGCGTGACATCGCTGGTCTGCTGCAGCGTTGGGCACCTCCCATTCCAGCCAAGTGGGCAGCCTCAAGTCCTTTGCACCCATCAGCTTTAAGGGCAAGCGGCTGTTTGGGTCAGAGCCCGACTTGGCGGCATCAATGCCAGTGCGCGGCACCGCGCCCATGCTGGCGGGGCGGCGCAAGGTGGCGCCCGCTCCATCGGAAGAGAAGGCCGCTTGCAACCTGGTGTGTGCAGTACATGCCTGCGTTTTTATGAATTGTTCTGCAGATTCCCAGGTATTCATGCGTATCAGTGGTGTTTTATTGGCATCGTGCCTGGCTTGGCTTGGGCAGGGACAGTCGCTGTCCGGGCCTAACTACTCAACTGCCGGCAACTGGCAACTACTCCGCAACTTCAGGCAGTTGCACCAGTCGCGTTGGCTGTTGCGCATGTTTCCTGTTAGTTGGCCAACTGTCCCCTCTGGCCCTGTTGCTTACAGTGGCAAAATGAACTGCAACAGTGGCCTGCTTGCCTTTCCGTTCTGCAACACTTGCACTTCTGTTTGCGCCATGCTGCGCCTGCTTTGTCACCTGCCCTCGTGGAGGACAGTTGGCGTACTGCTTTGTAACACTGCCTCCTGGCCCTGCCTGCCTGCAGGGCACCTCGATGCCTATAAGCATACCCATGATGCAGCGTCGCAACTCGCAGGCCAAGCTTGCAGAGGCAGCAGAGGCGCCGGCCACTTTTGTGCCGCCGCACATTCTGTACCTCCAAGAGTCCTCAGACACCCTTGGTGGCCTGGTCTCGGCACCGGGGGCGGACCTGGGCCTCTCTCCCTCAGCCAGTGCTAAGCGGGAGAAGTTGCTGGCACGCAACGCCATCCTCAGGAGCACAGGCTTCATTGAGGTGCAGCGGCCTGCAGTCATCGGTAAGGCGGGCCGCTCGGCAACTTTGGCAGCTTGCTCGCTGCAACTGCCTGCCAGGCGTGTAGTTGTGGTAGATCCTGTCACCTGCAATGGGGCGTGCGCCTGTGCATTGGAGGCTGGTCTGCTAGTCTGTCAGCGGAGGCTGGGGGCTGTCGGTTCTGGCATGTGGGGACGTGCTTGTTGCAGACTGGTGCATGTTTCATTTGCTGCATCCCGCATGCTGGCTTTGCTGTCTTTCTGCGCTGTAGTGGTCTACCCTCGGGCGTGAGTCAATCTACTACGATGTTTTTCCCTTGTTGCAGGCGAGGTTCTGGATCCGGTGAAGGACCAGCTCTTAGCAGCAGCAGCGGCGCTTCCCGCCAGCAGCGCCGTGGCAGTGCCGGGCGGGAGGTTTGATGTGCGGGTTACGCCTCGCTCCGGGCTGACTCAGATGCTGGGCACCTCCAAGTGATGTGAGAGATGCCCATGGCGACGGCTGTAGCGTTGCTAGGAGGTATTGCTATGGAGGGCGCCCCCCGTAATGCATGCATAGCTTGTTCCCTGCGAGGCAGATCAGCTGCTCACAGCTCTAGGCTAGGCCTCTCAACCCACCTTCCAACTTCGCAGCTACCAAATGGCTTGATAAAACGCCACGCATTAGTTCGCACTAATCAAAAAATTACACTGAAGTTTTTGTTCTGCGAGCATGCGCCACCTTGTGCGTACGCCAATGCCTGCCGCAAATGGCTTTGCCAGCCATCTGTTGTGCCGACTCTGGGCCTGCTTGGGGCAGCACATACGCCCTTTCTTTTCTCACAGTAAGTCGTCTGCCAGTCGCAGCCATTTATGGGTTCGGTGGCTGGCTTCGCAAATTCCTCTTTCATCACCCCTTGCCGTGCCAGCCAGCCTTCCGCAACAAACCTGCCAGCCAATTTCCTGCCCCCTGTTCTTTTGTGGTAGTGCATTGTGCGCCCCCACTTTCAACCGCTCCGTGTAAATCCCGCCATTTGAACTGCCGTGCATGATATGCGTATCCCCGCCCCCGCCAGCCGGCATGCTGCACACCGATGGCAGCATGCTTCCAGATTTTGCTTTAGTTCTGCACGTTTAATCTCAATCCACAGCTCACGCAATCCTTAGCTAGCTGCCGAGCGCGCACTTCCTACATAGCGGCGCCCGCCAACTCACTAGCCACCCAGACATTCTTCCGCGGTAGCGGCCGCGGTAGCGGTTTTGCGTATCCGCCCTGCCTGTATCCACCCTGCATCCCCACTAGGGTTCTTTGCAACAGCCTTTGCTTTACCCTCCCGAGAGAGCGGCACTGTAAGCTGGCACTGCACACGGAACCAGATGATGACTAGCGGTATGTGCGAAGCAACCCGGCAGTCTTGGTGCATTTGAACCCGGCAGCCTTGTTGTCCAGAATATGATGAGCCCTAATATGTCGTGCCTCATGGTAAGTTGGTGCTGTTAATAAGCTCACGGGAAGGCTGATGGAGGGCAGCAGCAACACCAGTGTCACCCAAGGGGGCGAGGTAGCCATGGGGCTCGGTGGCTACATCGCCCAGTATTGATTTGCTTCTCTGCTGAGATCAACATATGATCCATACGGAAAGAAAAGTACCGCCGTCCTGAGACTGCAATGGAGAGTGCCTCCTGGACCAGAATTAGTCGACACCTGCAGCGCCGCCATCGCCGCCGCCTAGAAAGTCGGCAAAGAACAAGGCGTTCCGCAAGTCTCGACCGAGTGCTTGGCATGCATATTGCGGTATCCAGCTCTAGTGGCGAGCACCGTGCAACGCTGGAGCTTGCTGCAGTCGTCCCGGAGTGCAGGGTGTGTCGTTTACAGCGAGCACGGCGTTTAAGGGGCAGACCAGGGGCTGCGGATACGTGTCGTTACTCAGGTAGGTTGCCGCAAGCGTGTGACTGCTAGTGAAAGCGGCATCAGCGGCATGCTTGACATGGCCTTGGCTGATCTGCAGCTGGGCATCCTGCAAGCTTGCGAAAGAGGGGCGAAGCGCTGTCCTGTGTGCCGCGGGTAGGGCTCTGTTAGGTCGCCGCGGTTAGGTTGCTGTCGCCTGCCGCCGCTCGGGAGCGCCGCTCTGCGCGGCGGGTTGCGTGGGCGAGGTTGGAATACAACTGGGCCGGTGCCCGTACAGCATCAAACGTGCTCACCAAACCCTTTGGCTCGCGTACGTGTGGTATTCCAGTGTTGCGCTTTGCATGCACCCCTCCCTTCCTGCGGTTAACCTCGGCGTGCTTTGGCAGCGCTGGCTGCCATCTTTTAACTTTGATGTGGCTTCACCGCCAGCGTCACTCGCACCCACTTCCCCCACTTGCCTCCTGTCTATGAGCTGTGGTGCTGGCTGCAAGAAAACCCCTCATGCTTATGAGGGGGCCTGCGGCAGGTGCTTAACATGCCCATGCCGCCTTGTCGCTGGAGCCCCGACAGTGATCGCCCACGTCTTTCATTCATGCTGCTTCGCTCTTGAGGAGCTCCTGCTCACCCTTGAGTCTCCCTCCCGCCACGCCTGCTCACGCCAGCTCACGCGTCGTCTGTCGCTGATCACCCCGTTCTTCCCGCCCACGTTCTCTGCAGTCCTTTCCGTTAGTTGGGCGACGGCGGACCTTATCAAGGCTGCGAACACCGGCGAACTTCCAGCCACAGCTGCATGTTGTGATTTGTGGGACGTGCTGTTGAGCACCCCCGCCATTTCCGTGGAAGCTCCGCCGTGGTCACATTTGGCGGTTTTGGAGTCGCTGGAGACAGGGCCGCTTCCGCCGACTTGAACGACATCCCGTCCTGCCGGAAGACCTCGCCCAGCGCGACGGAGACTCTATCAGCCGTTCTGTAGCGTAATAAAAGGTGCGTGGACGCCTAAATGCCCTCGACCTGCCTCCACCTGACGTCTCGCTGCTGGGCATGCGGTTTTGAATATGAGCCGCTCAACGCGTCTGGATGATCCACGTACCTGCGAAACCAGCGACAAGCAGGGCCCACCGGGCCTCTGCTCCGCCCCAACGTCCGCATGGCTCTGCATGCCACCGCCGGCCGGCCCGTCACCCCGTCTTTTCCACGCGTGTGCAGATATGCCCAAGCGTTCGGCCGCCGAAGCCCAACTGCCAGCGGTGGTCCCTGCTCCAAGGGCGGACCTTGCTGTGAAGAGTCGAAGCGGGCGCACGGTCAAGCCTAAGGTGGTGACCTGGCTCTCCAGCACCCAGTTGGGTGCTTGCTTCCTGTTCAGCTCCTTGGTGCGACAGCTGCCATTATTATATCTGACCTTTGCTCACCGCGCCGCAGGTGTGGGATGATGGCACACTGGCGGCTCCCCTGGCGGCTTTGAAGGAGGATGGTGTTGAACCGTCACCGAGCGGCGGGCGTGGCAATGCAGCCGCAGCCACCTCTTCAGGCGCCGACGCCACTGACCCAGACTTTTCACCGCCCCAGGAGCACCAACAGCTACACCAGCACCAACAGCAGCAACACGCCCAAAGCGACAGTGCTGGGCGGAGCAACGGCGGCAGCCGCGGCGGCGGTGGCAGCGGTGGCAGCGGAGGGGCTGCCCCGCACCATGCCCAGCATGACTCGGAGGAGGAGGAGGCTTATTCTGATGACAGCCCCCGCATCTCTGTGTGAGTAGTAGCAGATTGCCCCTGCACTAGAGCGCAAACTGTGCCTTCCACCGAAGCACGCACAAACTTGGTCAACCTTTGCAACTTGCGCAACTCACCTGAAGCACCCACAAACTTGGTTGAGCTTGGCAGCTAGCCTTGCCCCTCCTGCTAACTGATGTCCTTTGTCTTTGAACACACTTCTCCCTATTTGCCTGCCGCAGCGACGGTTCCCAGGGCGGCTCCCTGGGTCGTGCACGCAGCGGCAGCGTTGGACGCGACGAGCATGGCAAGTTTACCAGCGGGCCAAGGCCGCGCGGATCGCGAGGCGGCTCTGGTCGCGGCCCGAGAGGCGAAGGCGGTGGCGGCATCTTTAAGATGGCCGCGGTGGAGGTGTTGAGGTTGGAGAAGCGCCTCATGTCTACCGGTGCGCGGTCTTCTGCCACTTCCATCCTGCTTTACCTTGTACTCTACATTGATGCTGATTCTCTGCATACTTGATCTGCCTTTGCCCGTGTTGGTATATTAGAAAGTGAAGGAGCCTCTTGCCGCCCGTGTTTGCTCTGTTCTTGTCCGCTGGCGGCGCTGCACCTCCCTCTCCTCCACCAAAGCTAAGCGTCCCCAACTGCTGTCCCTTTCCTTGTTCTTTGCTTACAATCGCACTGCAGGCGAGATTGCACGCATGGCCTTGAAGCGTGGCCTCATCAAGTGCACAGGCAAGACCCCCGAAGCCACCATGGCCTCCGCCCTGTACACAGACATCAAGCGCAAGGAGGGGCAGTCCATCTTCATACGCCCACACGAGGGCCTGTTTGGGCTGCGGGAGTGGATTGAGCAGGGAGTGGCTTTCCAGGTGTGGCATCCCTGCTGACCGAAAGCCGCTTTTCATACGTGGCAGGGTGCTGTCTGAAGGGGTTACCAGGTGCCAGAGGCAGTGTCCTGTGCAGATTACGGGCGGTGACCTGATATCTGCTACGCCCCCAGCGCTTCGCGTTGCCCTCATGGTAGGGCTTTACTCGAGCATCTATCAGAATGCACGAGGCACAGTGTGCTCACCGCCACCTTAAGCCATCGCCATCTGTTGATGCACTGTCCGCTGTACCGCTTGCTACTGTCCTGCAGGACGAGTTTGCTGAGGAGATGGCCAAGAGGGCTCGCGCCGCCTTTGGCGCCTTTGTGGGCATGCCAGGTGGGTGTGGGCGCTGGCACCCTATCCCCTGTTTTGCCTGTCCGCCTCTGTGCATATGCTGCCCAGGAGCTTTACACTGCAGCTCCCCCCTGACTGCCTTGTGCCGCCGTTTGTCTGCTGTCATCGCCCAGGCCGCTACTCCCTATTCCACCCTTCCAACGTTTTCTTCCCCTTTCGCTCGCATTTTGCGTAATTCCTGGATGCTTTCCTCCCTGCAGGCATGCCCCTCATGCCACCCATGGTTGACAGCGAGGGAGTCCCCATCTCCTCGCCCTTCCCACCCATGATGCCTTTCCCAGGCAAGACTTCCACAGCGTCAATATTATCATCATTATGAGTCCATTGCAAGTCACAGGGTGGCCCGCAGTCATGCAATGTCTGCAATGAGGAAAGCTGCTCTAGCCCAGCCCAGGCTTGCTCAACAAACATGCATTCGCCCTTCTGTCGCAACAGAAGTTCCGTCCAACCCAGCCTCCGTTACATGCCTGCTTGTCTGGTCTGCCTGCCAGGATATGTATCGACACGGTTTGTCCCATCACCTGCTCAGCTCAGGACAGGGCAGCTGTGTGGTTGACATTGTATTCGCGCTTGTCCCTTGTAAGCTCCTGCCGACTACCCCTTTCGCTGTTTTGCTGCCCCGCCTCCCCAATTGCAGGCATGCCGCCGATCCCCGGCATGGGCCTGCCTCTGCCAGGAATGATGCCTCCTTCTGCGGCAGTAGCGGCAGCTGCTACCAAAGCGGCTGGCGGTGACGATTCTGCCGACGGTCTCATGGAGCTGCTTTCGGCTGCGGAAGAGCTGCACAGGTCAGCCCCGCTATTAGTAATGGTGGTTGCGGTGCTGCTGCTGCACTTTTGTGCCGCGTTTTGCCAGCTCATGGCACATGCATGTCTGCCCATGCTTTGCCAACATTCTGTACGGGCTTCACAAAGGTGGTTGAACATAGTCAGCCGAGTGTTCCACATCCCACCTAATGCGTGTTGCCGCCATGGCTTGGGCTGAGGGGTACCTGCAGGTCGTCCTCCAAAGATTCACAGGGGGCAGATGTTAAGCACGCGCCAGACAGTACCGCAATCCCTGCCGCCTCTGTCAAAGCACAGCCGGCAGCAGGCGCCGGCGCGGCTGGAGGCTCCTCGGCGGATGCCTCTGCTGAAAAAGAGGCACCAGATGGGGCAGGATTGAAACCTATGGACACAGAGCAGCCTGGAGGTGGTGGAACAGACGGTCCCTCAGACGCGGCTGCTGTAGTGGTTCAACCGCAGCCGCAGGCGGCGGCAGCAGAGAGTGCTGAGCCGACTGCTTCGGCAGCTCCAGCTGCAGAGGCGGGCGGTGCTGTCAGCCAGAGCCGCAGCCACAGCCACAGCCAGGCTGGCGCCAGTGGGGGGGGTGCTGCAGGCGTTGAGGATGATGAGGATGACGCTGCTGCCATGCTAGCGGCGGTGGCGGAGGCTGCGGCAGGGGAGCATCCCCCCTCCCGCCACTCCTCAGATGCAGCAGAGCTTGCGGCGGCGGCGGCCCTGCAGCACGGCTTCCCCGGATTCCCGCTCCCAGAAGGGGCAGCACCCTACGGCGGCATGCAGGTGCGGTTTTCGCACTTCCTCATGCCGAAGCCCGTATTTCCAAAACACTTTGCACATTGCATGCACTACCTTTCGACCTGCTTGCTTGCTCTGCTGCCTGCTGACCCCGTCTGTCGACTCCTGCTGCAGTACCCACCCTACGGCTACCCGCCCCCGTACGGCTACTTCCCATACTTGTACGGCCATGCAGCAGCAGGCTTGCCCCCGCTGCCCAAGCAGCTGCGCAAGGGAGGCCCTGCCGCCATGGCGTTTGCAGAGGCAGACGCGGCAGCAGCCGCAGCTGCTGCTGAGTTGGCAGGCGTCGGCGGCAGCGACAATCTCGACCTCACCATTTGCGGCAGTAACCGGCCGTTTGCCGCCCTGGCCGCAGCCGCTGGCAACAGCGGCGGCAGCCGCCCCGCCTCGGCGGCTGCAGTGGCGGCAGCTGTGGCTGCCGAGGGGCAGGAGCAGGTCAACATATTGAACCTGCCACTTCCACAGGCGGGCTTCCAGGCAAGCAGGGGAGGAGATGCTGTTGTTTCACCTCGTGGTCCCTTTCAGTCTTCCCATATGCTTGCTGTGGGGTGGATGTGGGTGCTCACCATCCTACAGTTGGCATGGATCCGCATGGCAGGACCTACCGCATGTTTCCGTTTGCCACGAGCTTAGAAGGTTTGCCGACCCTTGCTTTATTGCTACCCTGTTCACAACCACAATTGGCAGTACCCCCTCCCTCATTATGTGTGCAGGGTGCTGTGGGCGCTGGGCCAACTGCCGCCGAGCTGGAGCCAGCAAAGCTGAGGGAAGCTGAGGTGCAGCTGATGAGGCTGGAGAAGGAGCTGGGGACCAGCCACCCAGAGGTGAACCGCACTGCTGCTGACAGACAATAGTGTGTAAGCTTGAGCTGGATTGTAAGCGCCCAGCTTGCTACGGAAAGTTGATACTAGTCACAACTCGCACGTGATAGCCTCCCAATCGCGACACTTCTTCCCATATAAAGCGCATCTGCCTGTGTCTTGCGTTACTGCTTCTTCACTCCACTCCACTGTGCTCCCCATGTTGCTTACCATGTGCTGTACTGCAGGTGGGCAAGGCGTACCTCTCCCTCTCCCGCCTCTACCTGGCCGGCTGCGAGGAGAGCAGCAGCAAGCAGCTGGCGGTGGCGGCGCTCAGTCGTTCCTGGGAGATCCTCAATGTGTGCCAGTTGGCCCTTAAGCGGCAGCCTAGCTGCAGCGGTTCCTTCACTTATCTCATGGAGAAGATCCGTTCGGCAGAGCTCCAGTGCCCAGCAGCAGCTGTGGCCACAGCAGGAGTGGCGGCGGTACAGCCATCTGCCGATGTAGGTCCAGTGGCGCCGGCAGCGGGGCAGCAGCGGCCAGTGGGGGAGCAAGTGGCAAACGGGGATGCTGCGCATGTGGCGCTGCACACGAGCCCGGCACCAGCTGCTCCCCCTGCACCCGCCGCTGCGCCAGAAGCAGTGGAAGCCTGTTGAGTGCTTTGATGCGTTCTGCACTGAGTCCTTAGCAGGGTGTTGCTCAAGCTCTCAGACTGTGTACAACCAACATCCTCGATTCCTCCCACCCCTTTCTCTGGCCTTACCATTTCGTCTTCCCAAGTCCGCCACTTTCTGATCACGCCCCATGGTTATGCTACCTCACTGTTCCCCACCCTGTGGCTCTGCCTGAGAAAGGCATCCAACCCCACACCCGGCCCGTGACGTAGGCAAGCAGCCCATGCCACATGGCTCTTTCCCTTTGGCCTGCTGCCCTGACAATGCACTGCACCACAGCTTGCCTGCTTGAGGCGTGCTGCTGCCTGTGCCTCTTATACTAGTGGCTCTCGTTCTGCCCTGCACTTTGCATCTCGATGGCACCATTCGCGACCCTGCCCTGTCCTCAGCCTTTCCCCTTCCTCCCCACCTTTGCTCCACTTTGTTCTCTGAGTCGGGTTAAGGACCTTGTTCACGTTACGTTCACTACTTACCCCCCACCCACCCACCCCCAAGCTGATGCTTTGCTCCTTTTGGCCCCCCCCCCTTTTCGGCGGCCCTCAGCTTTGTCCTGCCTTGTGCCCTGCTGGCGCCTGCCCGGCTAATGTACTGTAACTACCACCCAGCCCCTTTGCTGTAACCCAAGCACTTTATTCATCCCTCTCTCCAATCAACCTGCGTACCCAGCAGCCCTTTGATCCATTAGCTGTCCGGGGAATGTCTCACAAGCACCGCCTGATGCGGATCTCCTCTTTGCACCTCCCCGCCCTCCTTTGCTACAGCCGACGGACGGCATCGCTTTTTTCGCTTTTCATTCTTATGGTGGGGCACTTGCAACCCAGCTGCAAGCGGGTGTTGTAACATTTGAAAACAACTTGGGCCGGGATGGGAGCAGGGAAGGGTAGCGGAAGCAGAAATGACCACCACGGCATCACTGTAGCAAGGTTTGCAGCCCGGTGAAAATTACAAGCTGCCAGGAGTGGGTGGATGGGCTAGTCTAATGCAGAAGGAAGGTGGCAACAAGGGTTGAGGGCAGGGGTGACAGGTTCAGCAGAAATGGGAGAGAGGAAGAGTCCTACATTGTACTGTATTAAGAACGTGCATGTGGGCTTTGGGCTATCTCCAAAACTATGCTGGCTCGGAGGCATGCAACAGTCATCTCACACTCAGTGAAAAAGTCATTCAGGGGTTGGGGTAGGCTGCCGGCCTTGCTGGCGGCGCCGCACAGCTGCATGCCAAGCTGTGCCGCTGTCCTGGCACGCCGCTCTCTGTGTTGAGCAGTCGCAGCGCCAGCTCTCGGCTGGCTGACGGCAGCTGGCGGTCGCTCATGGCCGCTTTGAGCGCTGCGTCGAGGTCGGCTTGCACCTCGGGAGACGAGCGGGCACAGGCACGCATGTGGTTGGCGGCAACTTGGTCCACACACAAATTGTTGAGCGCCTGCAGTGCCGCAGACAGCAGCTGGCGCTGCACTGCGGCTGTCTCTGCCGCGACTGAGGCAGCTGCGGCTGCAGCTTGGCGGCCGTCGGGTGTCAGCATGCCCCCGGGTGCAGCGGCGGCGGCATCTGCCTTAGCTGCCGCAGCACTGCTACTGAGCACCACGCGCACCAGGCGCTGCGTGGCGGCATGGTGAAGCAGCGCACCCCTGGGTTCTGTGGGCTGTGTGGGCACTGGGGGAGAGGGAGGCTGGGAATCAGCTGCTGGCGGCGATGCCTGCCCCGCCTCTGTTGGGCCACCAGTGGGGCTTCCCCGCTTGTTCATGGCAGCGCTGAGCTTGGCCGCGGCCTTGGCAGCCAGGCGACCCACGCTGCTGTCGCTAGTAGAGACGGGAGGGCCCGCTGCTGCCACGCTGGCGGCATAGTTGCCGCTGCCGCCGCCGCTGCCCAACAGGCTGCCGCTGCCTCCACCGCTGCTGAGAAAGGACACCCGCGGAGACACAGCCGGAGACTTGGCTGCCCCTCTGTAGGCAGCCATGTTGCCCACAGCCAGGGCTGCTAGTGTGGCTGCCTGCGGGTTGACTGCAGCTGCTCCAACCTCCATGAGTGCCACCAGGCGGTGCAGCACGCCAGCGGCGGCATGCGTGGCCAGCAGCGCACGAATGGAATCCACTACCGCCATCACACCGCTGTCTCCTGTGTGGTGAGGAGGCTCGTACATCAGGCAGGCCAGAAGGCCCGCCGCCAGCCACCCGCTTTCGCCCGTAGGCTTCTGATCGGGGCTGAGAGCTGCTTCTAAGGTATGCAGCAGTACATCTGGGTGCTGGGATACCGCCTGTACCGCTGCAGGCAAGCCGCCGCCACGAGCTGGACTGTAGCACAGCTCCCACAGCAGTCCGCAAGCCTGGCCAGCGATGGAACTGCCCTCCTCGTCGCCGCCGCCGCTCCCACCGCCGCCGTCGCTGCGGGCAGCCGCTTCTGCTGCTGCCGCTGCCGCTGCCGCGGGCCTGGCTCCCTCCTGCAATGCTGCCTCAATTAGCTGAGGCAGGTTGGAGGGCAGGGCCGCCAGGTGCCGAGCCGCTGCAAGCGCCGCAAAGCGCACCGCTGGCGACTCGCTGGTGGCGGCGCCATACGCAACCACAGCAGGCACAGCGCTGGCGGTCACGTCCAGCGCCGCCAGCTGCTGCGCCTGCTGAGCTGCTGATCCAGCTGCTGACCTGGCAGCATCCCTCACACACCCCTCTGCCAGCATATGAGTGAGCAGCGCCAGAACCTCCCACTCACCCTCCCTGTCTGCCGCCAGGCTGTCCGTGGCTGCATCCGAGGATTGCTGCCGCTGCTCCCAGAACCGCCAGAAGGCCAGCAGGGGCCTGGCGGGCAGGCGGCAGGCGTCCGCAAGCATGGACAAGGCATCCAGCATGCTCCTCCTGCAGCCATGACAACACCAGCACAGTGGATCGGCTGGAGAACCACGTGCACTCGTGCGTGCGCGTGTGCGTGTGCGTGTGTGTGTGTGTGGGGGGGGTGGGT
>JAAMXP010001739.1:0-15850 GCA_019693395.1 Ettlia oleoabundans | reverse complement strand
AGTGAGACGTGCCTGAGCTGGGGGGTGGGTGGGTGCCTGAGGGCTGTCAGTGATGAGTGCCTTGATCGGAAGTCTGAGAAGCTAGGGCGGCAAGAAGTTGCACAAAGACTGCACAACATACATGCAGCTTGCAACAGCAATATAGCGTCCAGATTCACTGTTAGCGGTCAGCCAGCCCACCTGGGTGCTGCAGCCCCTCCGTCTCCGGCTCCTCCTCATCTTCCCAACCCGCATTGCCGCCGCCGGCTGACGAGGCAGCCGAGCCGGCTGTGCCCCCAGCAGTGCTTGCAGCCGGCGTGGGCTCCTCGTACACAATGATGGGCAGCGCTCGAATCTCTGAAGCCGTCATGCCCTGCCGCTGCTGAGGGCGTGACCCAGTGCCGCCTCCTGCGGGCACGCGGGTCGAGGTACGGGCCAGAAAAGAGGGGTGCAGGTAATGATTGCGCAGCATAATGAAAGCGCAGCACGTTGGCATCAACATGCTGCACATACAAACAAGCTATGGCATTTGGACAAAGCAAAAGGAACCTTACGCAGCCAACCAGCAGCGCAAACTTTCCATGCATATGGCAACCCACCTCATGTGCCTCGTCAACATCGAGCATCACCCAGCCATCCACCTGCTCACCTGTTGCGGCTGCATGCTGGCGCCGCACAATCCAAAGTGCACCCAGAACAACGTTCACTGCCAGGAATCCCGCCGCCGCCGACATCACCATGCTCAGCCACAATGCCTCGCTCAGCGGGGTGATGGTGACCACCTACAACAGGCAGCAGCCGGGTAGGACTTGGCTGAGGTGAGTAGAAGAATCAATGCCTAACGTGTAGCCAGGCAAAATGCCAACAGTGAACAAGGATGATGCCTGTATGTTAAGAGGGCACTAGGATGACACCCCTACTGCTGCTATGCATGCTGCAACATGCACAGCAGCGACGTGCAACAAATTAGGGTGCAATAAAAACCAGTTTCAACAACGGGTGAGGTGTGTGCTATAGTTGGCTCCTACCCAGCGCCACCTCACCGTCTCTCCCTGCACCATGAGGCGACCCATGAGGATGCCGCTCTTCTGGGTGACAAAGGCGGAGGGGATGAAGGGGTCAGGGTGGCGAGGGTCCTGCAGCAACGGAATTCACCAGGCAGCTGGTCAAATCAAGTTGAGTTGAGGCAGGCAGGGACAGGTATCGGGTTCAGATTTAGGGTGTTCGGGCACAGACAGGAGCAAGGGCAGGGCACCAGACAGCCATGCAGCGCGTTCTTGCCCAGCTGCACACGCTTCGCCCAATGCTCAGCTGTACCGCCTTCACCCCAGCCGTACCTTTGCCATAAGTATGAGTGGCTCGAAAACATCATCATGAACAATAGCTGCAATTGCACCCGCTGCTGCGGCGTGAGCCACCTGCTTCGTCGGACAGTTGGATTCCGGAAACAGATTTTGGAGCTTGAGTACAGTCAAGTGTAAAAAAGCAGGGCTGAAAAGGTGCGGAGCTGCTGGTAGCGCCAGTAGACCTGTTGGCACGCAGTTTGACACACTGCAAACGCTCTGCCCGCTGGATGGCTTGCCCCTGCTCACCTTGATGTCAAAAGTGCAGCCATCTTTCTGCTGGCTGCGGGCAATGAGCGCCACCCAAGGTGTCCCCGCCTTGATCGGTGGCGGCTTGAGCTCGGTGCAGGCATCGGGTGGCTGCGCCTCCAGCAGCAGTCCGCTGATGCCCTCAGGTGGGATGGGGGGTCCAAAGTCTGCTGGCAGTGAAGGGAACTCCAGGCTGAAGTTGCCAGTCTGCAAGAGGAAAGAGAGGGGTGCAGCGAGGGGATAATTTGGGTGCCGCCGTGAAGCAGGCGAGAGGGTGCTGCCAGCACCACTAGCTGTAGGACCTCCGCAAACGTCCCGCCGCGGTCCCGCCGCTATCCAACCCTTGGCTCAATGCACTGACAATTGTGCGAGCGACAGAACGCGCTGCTCCACCTGGAACGCGCCGAGGTGCGGGACGAGGGCAAGCAGAGGGGAGTGCAGCGCCGCATTAGTACCTGCATCACTACCATTGCGGAGCAGAAGGCGGGGCAGCAGCAAAGCAGCAGCAGAGCCGCTCCCGTCCCTCGGGGGCTGTACCCGCGCGTCGCCATCTTCAAACAGCGCGTGTGCAGCCTCAACGTATTAAATCTGTAGAGGAGTGTGTCGAGCCTCAGAATCACGCGTGATCATGTCGCATGTGGTGAAGTTTCTTCCGAGAGCTGGTGCCACGTCTGCATGTCGAAGAACCCTACCTGCTACAAACATAGCGCTTCTGCCTTGGACACAAATCTGTGATATGGTGCAGTGGAAGATTGGATAGGTGAGTTGATGGTTACACCTGAATGCTGGCTTGCTCAAGGTGTTGGCTTCTGATACAGCAGCAGTGCATGGGCAAAATGGATGAGATGGAATCAGGTTATAAACAGCACAGATTAAGTTCAACACAGACTAACGGCATGTTGGGTTTCGAAGTTGAGTTTTCAGTGTGCAAAGGAAACATGGTCCGCCCAGCCACTCTTGGTAGCGCATCTGCTTGTGCAGCTGCCTCATGCTGCTACACTGGCAACCCCCCACATGCCAGGCACGCTACTTCTCCCTCTAGCAGGCGGCTCCAGGGGCACCCGAGCAACTTGAAAGCCAGCTCCAAGGGCACGGAGTAGTCTCAGTCTTGCAGGGAGTCTCGCAGCTTGTTGAAGCCCTTCTGCGCCTTGCTGGCAAGCTTGGCAGCCCAGCGGGGGGTGGGCAGGTGACCCTTGCTGCCGCCAGCCGCAGCTGCGCTGCTGGTACCTGCCGCAAGTTCAGCCCTGCCGACTTCTGCCTCTGCTGATGTGGTGGGTGAGGGCTGTGGACTGAGTTCCGGCAATGTTGTGCTGCCAAACGCGCCAGATGCGAAGGGGCTTGCTTCTGCGGGCGCAGCAGCTGGGAGCCCTGCTGCAAGGTGCCCGGGAGGAAGGGGCGCAGGGTAAATTTCCCCGACACCTGCCACCTCGTCCACAATCAAGGGCCCGTGAGGTGTGTTGCTGGCGCTTGCCGCAGCCGACCGTGCCAGTGGTGAGACAGCTGGTGGTGCAGGCGCCTCTCTCGGCGACTGTGCCGTCATGGATCCTGCCGCTGCTCCCGCGCTGCCGCCACTGTCGCTGACACGCGGTGCAGATTTCTGCGTGGCACCGGGCGGCGCCACCGGTGGCATCTGCCCAAACAGCATGCGTCGTTTGTGCTGCGACCGCAAATCTTCTTCAGAGGGCGCCGCCTCAACACCGCCGCCACCCCCGCTGGACCCCGCCCCATCCTTGCGCCCTTTGCCCAGGGCTTGCAGCTGCATGGGGGATGGCACTTCCTGAAGGTGAGGCCTTGGCACATAAGATGAGAGGCCAGCGGGCACCACCAATGGATCTCTTCACCAGTGCGACAACTGGGGAACCAGGAGCTGCACACACCGTAGAACCACACTAGCGAACAGCCAGGTCCATGATCGCACCACCACCGCCAAGCCAAGGCTTCAAGGCTACCTGGCCCCCGTCTTTCCCGTTTAAGTGCCTTGATTTCATTTGCCCCCCCAAAGCACTTGCCGCGCACTTCGTGCCCCACCCGCCCACCCAGGCTCAGTCACTTCCCAGCCAACCCACCCACCTGAGCAAACAGGCCTGCCTTGCGCCGCGAGCTCCCCTCTGGGTCCTCCCCAGACATACCCGCAGGCAAAAGCTCCTGGAAAGAAAGAAGGTTTGGAGCAAGCAACTTCAGACACAGGCGGTTGGGGTTGAGGTACAGCACAGAACAGCACAGCACAGCAGATCAGAGAACAACACAGTGGCCAACAGCTCACCTTGAACTTGCGGCCCTGCAGCCCAGCCACGCTCTTCACCACCGACTTGACAATGTCCCACTGCGGTTCAGGGGCAAGCGGGGTGGGGTAGGCTGTGGTGGTGTGGTGGTGTGTATGGGAGGGGGTTAAAGAGGGAGGCACAACAACACAGCAAGCTCTTCTGTCTGCGATGGTACGCAGGGAGTCAACAGTCAACACCGCATTCTGTCTCATTCAACGTTTTGCAACCAATCCCTAACCAATTCCCAACTTTACCTACCTTGAGTTTGTTGAAAAGGTCCCTCCAGCGCCCCTCTATGTTGGTGTAGGTGCGGTTGTCAATCACGAGCTTCAAGTCGTTGAAGGTGCTGCGGCAAAACCACGGGGCAGAAAAGCGGCAAGGTTGTGACGGCAGGGCAAGTGTAGGGTGTCGCAGAGCTGTGAGGGTACTCATGATGGCCAGATGTGACAAAAGGGCCTCAGCCCATCGCCGTGGGCATGTCATGGCGTGTGCGCAGTACAATGCCCAACATGCATTGGTTGCAGGCGTGCTGGTTGAGGGTGCAGGCTGCATACAATCAATGTGCCTCTTCCCCACCCCTGTTGTACACTCACAGTGGGTAGCCCTCGTAGGTGGCTCGGCAGTGCGCCCGGTTGATCTTTACATGCACAAAGCGAACCTTGCGGTGTGGCGGGGCGGCAACGTGGACTGCCACCTGCAACGAGTATGGGCAGGAGGGGTGGTAGTCACAGCAGGCTGGGTGCAAGAGGCGAGGCGAGGCGCTTTACAGGTGGCAACCCGGGACGCAGTGGCACCCAGCTGTGAAACATAGCCAGCTGGCTCATGAGGGCAATTATGTCGCCCTTGGGCAAGCGCAGTTGAGCAGTTACTCAGGCATCTGCGGTCGCACACTCACACTCTCTTCTGAGTTGGCGAGGCTGGTGCTGGAGAAGGGGCGGTACAAGCGGCTCCCCAGGATTGTACTGCCTGCCGACCCCAGGAACGTGCTGCCAGCAGCGCTTGCCGCCGCTGAAGCGGCAACTAAGCCGCCGGCCTCGAACAGTAGGGCAGTGGCGCTGGTTCGTTGTAGGTGGCTGATTCCAGAGGCGCTGAAGCGCTGCAGATGAAAGGTTATGCTCGGGCTGCCGCCGCTGGCATTGCTGGCAGCGCTACCGCCAGGGACAGCTCCCGACAGCGCAGCAGCCGTCTCCGCTGCCGCGTCGAGCAGCGAGGCTTCCGCAGCAGCGGCAGCTGCAGCAGCCGTCGCAGAGCCTCCCAGCGTGCTCTGCCTGCTGAGGCTTTCCATGGTTGCGGATGAGGTGCGGCGATGGAGCTTGCTGGGTGCTGAGCGCCAGCCTGCATGCCCACGCACAAAGTTTGCAAAGTGTAAAAGAGTTGTACTTCCGCAGCAGTTGAGGCGCTTTTTACTGGTGGACAGGTTGGTGATAGGATCCTGCCACCCCCCAAAAAGCAGGCAGCAGCAGAAGCGGGGCGATAAGGGCCCCCAAGCACTACTATGTGCCCCCTTTACCAACACTCTTGGTGCTCACCTGCATTGACTGCGACGGAGGCTTTGGGGGTGCCTGCCAGTAACCGCGGGCTCTGCTGCCCGCTGCCGGGCTGGCTGCTGTCCCCGGCAGGAAGCTGTGCGGTACGACGCTTGGGCGAGCCCTGCATGGAGCAACCAAATAGGGAGAAAGGCAGACTAGCAGGCAGATTACTGAAGGTACTGGGCACTTGCAGCAAGTGGGGTTGGCTGGGATGCAGGCATGAGTACCACAGGCACTCCATTTGACTGACACAAGCAGCTGTCAACACCAAGCAATGCTGCAAGCACGGGACGAAGGATGTAGCATTGCATGGGAGATACTGCGTGGGGTGGTGGCACCAGTGGAGGCAAGGGTGCAGAAGTTGGTGTGCTTGGGTTGGCCGGGTGCTCACCGCCAGGGGCGAGCTCTGCTGTGACGAGGTCAGCTCGGTTGGTAGCGCGGTGGTTGAGCGCCTGCGGCAGGGGCTCGGGGGTGGGCCAAGTCAGGCATGGGAGCAACGCAGAGAAGTATAGTGGTTGTCACGGGGGTGATGTAGTAATTGTCACGGGTTGCACTGGCATCGGGAAGTGGGGCTGGATGGCACAAAGATGCATGTGCGTAGTCTCACTAGGCACACAGTAGCTCCTGTCGATCTGTGGTGGCATGTGGGGCTGTTGAGACGCTGCCAGCATATTAGCAAACAGCAGCAATGATCCAATCAAGTTCAATAAAGACCTGTCTGGATTCATTAAGAAACACAGCTGGGCCAATAGCAGCATATAAGAGAACATGTCTGCGCACCTGTGGCGAGCGGCCGCTGCAGCTGGCACCGCCACGCTGCGTGCAAACGCGGCTGCTGCACGTGCCTTGGACTCGTCCTCCCTTGGAAAAAAGTACTCCTGCAGGAACAGGCAGTACAGCAGTGCGCGGTGGCTGGCAGTTTTCCAGAGCAAACCTTCTCAACAACGCAATTTGCACTCTCTAAACAGTCAACTGAACACAAGCTGAACTGAGGCAGGAAACGTCTCAGCACAGCGTGGACCCCCTGATGTGATGGTCGGATCCCAAGCACAACACGAGAGGTGCGTGCAGCTGGCATGGCACCATGCAATGCCTGCTTCCCACCCACCCAGAAGGCAACGGCGATGGTCTCTGTGAGGTGGAAGGCAATGGGGTGCACAATGACGTCCAGGTGCTCGTAGATGACGTGGGTCTGCGGCGAGCAAGAGGTCCGAAATGGTAGCAGAAAAAACTGGCAGGATCACAGTCAGCAAATAGGGTTCTGGTCTGCTGTTGATACGGTGGTAAGGCACGCGTGTGCCCACACCAAGAACTGCTACGTGCCACTCAGCTCCTGCTGCTGCCTGAAGCCCCAGAAAAGGCCTTCTTTTGCTGGCGACTAAAAAGAAGGGAATCATTGCGATCAGTTACCTGTGTGGGCACCCCCATGGATGCCACCACCCTCAGCATGTCGTCTCGCTCCCAGCTGGCATCTGGGTTCCACACAGACAGGATCACGCCTGACAGCAGAAACGTGAGGGGCAGGCAAGGTCATCGCGGTATTGAGTGAGAAGGGAGCAAGACAATAACAAATGCCACCGGTATCGATAAAATTGCTGCAATCACGATAACGCCAGATCATATGCAAGGGGACCACAAGTACATTTGGAAAGCCCTCCTCGCAAGCAGGCTCAATTATTCCGTGAGCTGGGGGGCCTATGTCGGCCTCCACAACCTGTGAACGGCTGCTACGAAGAGGTGAATCCTTTGTTACTGTGCCTTACCTGGCCCTATGCCGGGCCCCGGGCCCAGAACCCCTTGTGAGTCCAGAACCTCGATGCGCCCAATCACAAACTTAGCAGAGCCTGCACAGGAGGGAGGGACACAAGGCAGGGTCCTTATCTCAATATGAAAGCAGCAGCAGGATCTGCACCATCGTCGTGCATACCCCCCTCAGCCATTACACACAACCACTGGAGGGCGTATACTGTAGCATTTACTGTGTTCTGTGGTATATGCTGCAGCCATACAACACACCTCTGATTACTACCAAACATAGTACCCCATAGAAAGCACTTGTTGAGGCATACCAGAATGATCCTTGTTCTTGAACTTGTCCAACGTGAGATGCCGGATGCTGGCCTGCAGCAAAGAAGATAGCTCCGAGGTAATGGGAGCCTTTTCAGTATAATTTGAAGAAGCACAGCACAAGGCCGACGGCACGGAAAATGGACCAAGCAGTGTGCAGCTGCATGCATCTTTTGGTTGCAAACAGTACATGTTGCCCAAGCGCATCGCCACCGCAGTTGGAGCAGCACAGGGTTGACGATGAGGGTAAAAATGCCCTGCCATGCCATGCTGCGATGTTGTCCTGGCCAGCATTGCTGCTTGAGGAAAGTTGCCAGCCTGACTTTACCCACCTGCACAAAAGGCTCTCGTGACAGGGTGCACATCTGCCACACCACGCGGTCCAGCTGCAGGCGCATGCGGGAGGCTGAGCGCTTCTGCTGCCGCTTCCGCGCCACCGCCTGCAGATCGGCAAGCAAGCGGGCTGCGGGGTGAGCTGGTTGGAGCGTGTCAGGTGCCCATTGGGTGCCGATTAGATGCGTATGAGGTGAAAACTCGATGTGTGCTTGTTGCCGCAGGCTTTCTGCAGCTGGCTTGCAAACTGCGCTTGTGCCTGACAGCGCACAACCCAAAGGAAAAAAGCTGAATCATGTCGAGTGCTGTCGGTGCATGCAAAATGCTTGACACCTGCACTTCAGCAAGTGAATCGAGCAAGAGATCCAGAAAGACGCAGGAGGCAGCACAGGGGTTGGCCCGCTGCCCACTGATTTGCTTTTTGGCTGTGCGATGCCAGTGGTGTGACAAGGATAAAAATCAATGGCAGAAGCCACACCTTTAGTGCCAGCAGGCATCCTTTGGCCTTCTCCACCGACTCATAGGCGCCGCCCTCCTGCTCCTCCACCCACCGCAGCAGCAGCGCCTGCTGCTGGTCCTGCTGCCGTGCACCTAGCTGGCGCCCAGGCAGCGCAGCCAACGCCGACGCCCTCTGCTGCGACACCGGAGCCGCCGGCGATAGCTGTGGCTGCGCTTCCGCCTCCTGCTGCTGCTCCTGCTGTTGTAGTGCCTCGTCTTCTTGTGTTACCGCATGGCTGCTCATCCCAAGGATGCCGACAGCGGTATCTTTCGGCTCCTCTACGCCCGCACCAGCTCCCTGTGCCACCGCTGCTGCCGCAGCAGAGGAAGCTGCCAGGTGCTCCCTCATGGCCACAGCGAGCTCGGCTGCGGGCAGGGGGCAGGCAAGCAAGGAAACGCATGTCCAGTCGTGCGGGTGGGCAAACCATGGAGAAGTGCAGTTCAAAAGTAATGGAGTTTGAACTCGCTGCGTTGTAAGGATGCACATGATAGCTGGCGCCAGAACAAGCCGACAGTTGGCCTGACGCCCAAGGTGCCATCCTTTTTGCGCCACAACATGCACCTGGCTAATTCCCCGCCAGCATTCACAGCGGAACGCTAGGAACAAATAAGTGGACCTAGCACGGATAACCCCACAAGTGTAGCATGGTTACCGCGGCATGTATGTGTTCTCGCCTGCCGTATTGTACTGCATCCCCACAAAGTCCGCCCTGTCGCTGGCCAGGAAGTGGGTGATCGCCAGCGGCGGCAGAAGCTCCCCTGCCTCGCTGCTGGCAGGTGCAAGCTGGGAAACAAAGGCCTGGAGGCCCAGGGAAGTACGCAGCTGCAGCGAAAGCGGGAAAGCAGCGTTGTGGTTGCGGGAGGGAGGCAGACAGTCACAGACGGTCAGTAACGAGGTGATGGTTACATGGATACTTATGTGCTTCAAGCAATGCTTTGATCAAGGAACGAGCCAAAAAAAAGCCAAAAAGCATTTCGCATATGCATGGCAAACGGGCAATGCTCAAGGATGGATCGCATGCCTCTTACCAGCAGTGACGCCTGCCGCAGCTCCGCCAGTTGCTGTCGCAGTAGTGCATAGAGCTGGCGCGCCGCCTCCACCTCATCACCCTCCAGCTCTGCCACCAGGGTGCAGAAGAATGCGCAGGCACACGGTTTTGCAGGATTTAAGGCCAGGCAGCTTTAAGTAAGCATGGAGGGTTTGCTGATGAAAAGCAACAGTTCCCACTGCATTGCTGCATAATTTGACACCAACACAGCTGATAGACAACCCCCAAAACCCTAGCGCAGTGCAAGCTTACTCACCTGCCAGCAGTGCCGCCTCCGCCCCTACCGTCTCCACTGTGGGCCCCTGGCTCTGCATCATGGTGATGACGTCCACCAGCACTTCAAACTCACACCCGTCCATCACAGCCAGCACCTCGGGAACCTGCTTGTTCAGGAAAGGGGAACATGCAAAGCGATGAGCAGGTGCCACCCACCACGACCAAGGCAGAGGTGGCGGGATGAGCAGGCATGGCAGCAGGGAGGCAGAATGGTCATGCTGAAGGTGCCTGTCATGCACATAGAAATGGCCATCAGTGCCTGTCGGCTGCCACCCTCCGCCGAATCCTATTTGGCATCAAGATTCCAAGCACTGCTGACACAGGGACAGGCTATGTGCAGAAGACACCCCTGTGCCCAATCCGGACTGTGGTTCACTCCTCGCTGACCCCTCACCTGCAGCACCAGCTCCTCGCCTCGAGCCACTGACGAGGTAAAACTGGCGTTGGGGCTGCTGAATTGCCGACTGCTGTTTCCACTGGGGAGGTTGGATCGACGCCGCGAGGCGTTGCCGGCTGCCACCTTGCTGTGGCGCAGACTGATCTGGATGGGCTCAAATATGCGCCTGAATCAACAAGAGAACGGGGCACACAGGATGAGAGCAGTGAACCAGAGGATAAGCGGCGCCGGCGGGGGCGCGGGGTGGGGTTGGGGGGGCACGCGCGCCTGCTCTTGGGTGGGAAGAGGTTGCAGCTTGATTGTAGTGTGGTATGCCCAGGGGCAAGCCAACGTTAGTGCTGCCATGTGGCCTGCTGATGCGCCCTCCACCCGATTACCCAAAAAGGAGAATGCTCCACACTGCAGCACCTGCTGCTGCAAAACGTCTCCACAACACCAGCATGCTGCATCGAAACCTCAGCATGTGAGCAGCTGGGGGACCAAGCCAGGGGCTTAACGCAGCTAGCCTGAACTGATACTGATTGCCTATTGTAGTAAAATCAATCAACGTTTGCAGCTGTGAAACCTGCGACCTCTTCCTGGCCTGGCCCTCGCTCACCTGACAGGGCCCATGAGTCCCCGCCCGCTAGGCAGCTGGTAACCGCTGGGGGTTGGCTGCAGCCACAGCATTGGAGCGTCTGGGTCCACATCGGTCTGGGTGATGATGTAAGCAGATACCTGCGAAACTGGGGGTGGGGTTGAGGCGATGCCGAGCATGGGGGGTAGAACACGGATGCCGCTATCATGTCAGAAACAAGTGCTGTACTACGGCACCTCATAATGCATACACGCCAGGCTGGCATCGTGGGTGAAGGGCAGTCCTCATACAGCGAGGCTTAATTAGCATCTAGGGAGGCAGCCCTCAAGCAAGGCGGGTGCTTGCCTGCTCCATGAGTAGCGCCGTGACATTCAGGCCTGAGTCGGGCAGGTGCAAGCCCCTCAGCCGCCCGCTGCGAGCCGCCAGCAGTAGTCGGCCCTGCAACCGTATGAACACAGCATGCCACGGCAAATTGATGGCTGGACTTTTGGCAACATCAGGTGAAGCAAGCCCTCAAACAGGGCATGCAAGCTGGGCCGTTTAATCCTTGCCTTTCCCTGGGCCGGCCATTCACCAACAGGAGCGCCGCGCACAACCGGAAACCTCTGCCAACGCAAGCCGGCCAGCCGGGCACTGCAGGCACATCACACGAACCTGCGCAGTCTCTGCCTCACAGGCAATCTGCAGGTCTTTTACTTCCACAATGTACTTCAGCTGCCCCGCCACGTCATCGATGGTACAGCCAGCAGATGCCTGGAACAGTTTGTGTGTTATGGAATAGGAAAGGAGACGTGTTGCTTTCGGTTGTCAACATAGAGGAGCTGTGTGGATGACCTCTGACTGAGCCGCACACACACAACCGCAGGCATTAGGGCTGTGTCAGGTAGAGGGGCAAAAGCAGTGCGGTACAAAGATGCGCTGTGGGCTACCTGAGTTTGCGCCCAATCCGCATTTCTACTCATGTAGGACGCTCACCTGCTCATCTGGTCCATCATCGTCCTCGTCCTCCTCATCCACCGCAGTGCCGGGGTGCAGCAAGCCATCCGCCCCAGGCTGCATGCCCTGCCTTTGTCCGTCCCCATCCCTGTCTGCATCCCTTCTCCTGTCATCAGACTCCTCCTCCGCCTGCCGTTGCTGCAGCAGCAGGTTCAAAAGCTCGTCGCCACCCTCGCTGATGCCGCCGCTGCCAGTGCGCGTAGCCTGCACTGGAGGGCCATCGAGGCTCCTACGGAAGCTTCCTGGGGTTGAGCCAGGGAGGTCTCCCGTGGGGTTGGGCTGCGGGGTGCCACGCTGGGACTGAGACTCGCTGACTTGGCGCTGGAGCTGCAGACAACGGAGACAAAGAAATGGGAGCAGCAAGAGAAGCTAAGTAAGGAATTTATTCAAGGGGAAGAGGAACCCTACTTGGCTCCTGGGCTAGTCATCCTGGGCTAGTTGGTCAGTTGAACCTGGTGCATAAATGGGTCAAGGGGTAATGGCTCCAACTGACCAGCACCCAATCATCAAGGCCAAATTCAACAGAGAGCAGCACAACACAAAGGGTGGGGCAGCCGCGTCTAGGTTGCTGCAAGCACCTGAGCCACAGGACTGGAGGCGCTCCAGGGCATGCTGGGGCTGGTGGTGAAAGCTGGTGTAGGGGAAGGAGAGGCAGAGGGAGGGAACATCTGCAGGGGGGGGTGGGGGTGGGGGGCTTTCGTCAGCGTCGATATTAAAGGCATCAGATCCAATGAATCGGCTTTGAAAGTGGGAGCAAGCATGGTTAGTCTGCTGTACTGGTGTGTGCCGCTGCAGATGAGGTGCCTACCGAGTGTACCGCGGCGCTGCTGAGATTCTGGCGCTGCTGGTCAAGGCTGGTGGTGAATGCTGAGATGAGGTGCTCCACTGCGGGGGAAGGGCAGAACGCAGGAAAAGTGCCATGGGGTCGGCATCGGCACCGAAGACTAACAAAAATAAAGAAGCAGGGAAGCCAGCAGGGAGACAGAGCAATTTGAACAGGCAGCGCGCAGCAAAATACACCAGGGAAATCCGCTCAGCAGGTCAGCTGGGGTAGGCAGCCATGGTCGCTATGACCCCATGCTGACAAATGGTTAGCATGGGGGGGATGTCAATAAAGATGGAATGAAGGCCGGGAGCGCACCTGCTCCCCACACCGCATCTCGCGCTGCACGGTCCACAAGCACACGGCAGTCGCTGATGAGCACACGCAGTGGCCTGCATCAGCAACAGGAGGGAGGGCACACAACAGGCCCACGGTAAGCCAACAATGTCACTGCTGAGACGCTGGCCAGCAGCGTAACATACGCTTATGTCAGGAAAAGAGGCAAGGGAAGAGGCAAGAAAAATCAGTATGGCCTGCTTGCGGTCAGCGCCTGCTGGGAATATTGTGATGGGAGGTGGGCAACCAGCAAATCAGGCAGGCAGATAGCACGCAGACGAAAATTACGAGGCAGAAAGTGCACCTGCTGGTGCGGACATGCGGCTGCAGCGCTTGTGCAATGGGGTCCGCCCCTGGTGAGCCACTGCCACTTTCCGGCAGCGCCAGCGTGTCCTGAGTCACTGCCACTGTGCCGGCACAGATGACGGGCTCCTGTTGTTGGCTGACGGGCGCTATAAGGTCCTGCGGCAAGTCAGCAGGGAGCGAGACGCACGTGCAGCAGCATAGTGGTTGTGAATTTCAGGAGACAAACAAGTGCACAGACGCCACAGACCAACCCACTAGCCATGTAGCCCGGCAAGCAAGTTCGAACGCAACAACCGATAATCGACGGGCTCAGCCATGGCAAGTTGTGAGTAAAAGGGGACAGCGCACAAAGGAATGATCTGAACAATCTCAACAGAGATGTTGGCCTTGCACTCACATCCAGCAGGTCCAGCATCTTCTCCTCCAAACCCTCGTTTTCAACGCCAGCAGTGCCACGCAACGCGGCTGAGACGCGCGGGCTGGCGCCCAAGGCGCCGCTGCCACCGGCATCTGCCAGCTGGCGCGGGCTGTCGACTTTGTGCACCGTCACACTTCCAGCTTGGACGTCCATGCTGAGGGTCATGGAGCGCGTGGCCTCCTGCTGCCGCCTGAAAATACACACAGCCCATTGGCAGGCGACAGTCCAGACGTGCCATCATGCAGGCGGGCGGTGGATGCTGGGAGACCCTCCTGCTGGCGCCACAAAACCAGGAACGCAACATAGCACACCCAATTGCAAACATAAGACTGCCAATGCCCGAATACGTTGCTCAAAACCCAAGAGTGGGAAGTTTGAGAGGAGGGCAGACAGTGCTCCTGTGGGCGTTGCCCAGCATGTGCCCCCCCGCTCACCTGCTGCGGCTGCTGCGCGCATGCATGGGGAGCTTGAGGAAGGATGGGAGCGGCTGGTTCAAGAGGTAGCAGGCTGCAAGCAAAAGTGGGGACTCAAGTGCAGGCCTCTAAAAATTGGATCAAGGTTATAAGCGCGCAAAGAGGGGAATGGGGACGAATCCCTGCACACACGATGGGTTCTCAGCTGCAAGCCCCTGCTTTGGCGGTACAGCTGGGCACCCTTGGCTGCTGTATTACGGTATGTTGCAGCAGTTTAGGACCCCGCTGGTTGTTGCTTGGATAACGACAGCACTGGCTGGTTTTCTGGCAGCATTCTTAGGGTTATATATCGTGCTGGCCGCCACCACACCTGTGTAGCTGGCTGAAGGTGCATGCAGGCGGATGCCGTGGGAGGGGTCTGATGGGTCCGCCGCATAGTGCACAACCTCAAGCGGTGCCGCCGCAACATTAATGCAGAGCTGTAGGCAGAAGGAGCAGCACGCCACACCGCACCGTCAACACATGGAGGTCAACGGGAGAAACACTGATATGAGAAAGCCTGAGGAGGCGATTTGGCAGGCACAGGCAAAGGAAAGTGCGGGAGCATTTGTGTGGCTGCATAAGCAGTCTGGCCAGGGGCAGTCCCTGTGTAATATGCAACCCTCCTATCATGTCGTCTCAGTGTCGGCAATACCCTGGGCAGTCAGCAGTACAGGGGGAGGAGTGGCAGATGCATGCAGGGGAGCAGGGTGGTCGCAGAAAGAAAGCGTGCCTTCTGCGTCAGCTTCCCAATGCCCTTTTTGGGGGCGCCGGTGGCGGGCGGCTTGCGCCAGAAGAAGGTGCCGCGCCTGGATACCGCACGCATCTGCGCAGCAGAAATCAGGGCCGCAATTGTTGAAGTCGTGCGGCACAGCACATCTTGAGAAGCAGCCGTTCCCCTGCAAGCTGTGTCCTGGCCTAGCAGCAGGGCCATCACAAGGGTGGTGGTCGTCTGTCCCCCGCACCCTGCGATATTTGAGACAGAAACATTGCTGCGACTACGCTAATCACATGTGCAGCAGCGCGTGGGGGCCTTACCTGAGGTGGCAGCCGGCTCATCACCGCCACAAACTGCTTCATCCACTGAATCTGCAAAGCGGAAGTTGTGAGGGACACACAATATGTGGGTTAAAGGGGCAAGATGGGCCAGACATGTGATGCAAGCATAAATAACAGGGAGTCGTGCAGGACAGATACATGCGGCAGTGTGCATAGGCATGGATTCTACTTTCCACTTGAGCACAACAGCCCAAACGCAAGCACAGTCAGTAGCCTGCAGCCAGCGCCCCCAGGGTTTGAACCAGCCAGGTCAGCTCCTGCAGGGGACCCAGACCTGGTGGCCTCCCAAGAACCCCACAGCTGCCACTCCAGCCGCCCCTGCTTCTGCGCCCGTGTCTGACCCAGCGGCATGGGTCTGCCCCAGCTTCACATGTAGCGACAGGTCCCAGCTGTCTGCCTTGTACACCACACCCGCCTGCAGTACGTTTTCGAGGAAAGCGGTACTGTGGGATTAGACGATCCGGAGGGCAGTGGCAAGGTGGGTGCAGCAGGGGTCAGTCATCTTTGTCGGGTCGTGCAACAAATTTCACCAAAACTGTCCATGGGAAAACCAAGGCAGCTGGAGCTGCCAGCCACTGTAACAGGAACAGCCCTCACTTCAGCTACGGAATGAAGAGCTGCGGAGTTGAGTCAGGGACAGTCTAGACAAAATTGCGCTGGTCTGCATGCCAGCACTGCGGAGGCGTCCCAGCAGACCAGCTTACATAGATCGGCTCTTGCAGGGTGCCTTGCGGCGGCAGCTGGATAGGGAACAGGTGGTGCTGCTCTGCGGGACGACCTCCAGGCAGCTTCCAATCCACCTCCAGTCTGCAGCAGCAGCAGCAGCAAGGAGCCAGGAATAGGCATTTAACAGGTGCAGGAGGATACTGAGCTGGAGCTGTTTACGTTTGGGTGGGTGG